>JAUIMY010000255.1:0-52689 GCA_033557855.1 Hydrochus callosus | reverse complement strand
TGTAGAATTTAAAAATTGGTACAATAATATTAGACTAACCTGGAAAATTTCGTGGACCCAAGTGGGTTCGGGCGCTGAATGTATCGTTCCATTTTCACCCGCTGCTTTTGATTTGACATTATTTGTGGTTGTATTTTGTTGTCGTTCGGCTGCAACATTAAAAAAGGAATTAACTACTGAATATTTTATATTTCTTTACCAACATTAACCAATATACCATTGGGACAATATGTCCTAATTAATAAAGAAAGAGTTAAATATTAAATTTGTGTTTCTTGACTGGTGTTTTTATTGCAAATAAAACTCTTATTTTTCTTAGTCATTATATTAATATTTTTTTACAATATTGTAAATAAATAAAATTTAAAAAAAACCTTTATTTTTCTCACCCATTATAGGTATTAATATTTTCTTAAAATAGATATTAATATGACTGAGAAAAATAAGGGTTTTATTGGGAAATAAAGTCATAGTTTCACGGCTAGTAATTAAAATGCAGGACTTTTTTATTTGTGCGTAGTTTAAACATTCATATTTGGTTCTAGACTCCCTAATGAAGATGAATGTTACAATTGAGACAGAAATTATAGGGCATTTCTGAAGTTTTCATTTCTTCAAACTAACTTATATTTTGTTTATACTAATTATTACAATTATCTAACAATTTTGACTATCCATTGTGGTTTGTATTGTTTAACACATTCAATGCGAACTAATTATTAACAACATTATTAGGTATACACAAATACGTGCTAGGTGCGTCATCAGCATTCAAAGTGTTAAGATATGTATTATCTGTTAATTTTGCCTTAAGGACTCAATTTAATTGAACTTTGAACTTGCGACTTGGCTGTTCTGTTCGACAGTACATGAAAGTGGGAACAAGTTCTCGTTGCATTATGGGGGTAATGCAAGCACTACAGTGCCCTGCAGTCCGTACTGTAACTCACTTGCTCCCACTCTCTTGTACCTACCGTTCGGTCGGAAAGGCCGTCCCAAGTTCGCAACTCAATTGAACGGAACCCGTTTGAATAATATTGGTCGCCTATTTCAAAAATCATCTTTTCCAAATCAAATTTTTATACCTAGTCTAAGAATACAAACAACCAGTATTGAAGTCACAAGTAACAAATCAGTGAGCGCGTTCAACGAATGAGTACTTTCGAGAGAGGTGAGCGCTACGTAGTAGCTAGGTAGCGCTCCGCTTTGTGCATCACGGCACGCTACCTAGCTACTAGGTAGCGCCCACCTCTCTCGAAGACACCCAATGCAACTGCTGGCAACCGTTAGCAGTAGAAATTCGCTGTACGGTTCTGGTGGGTTGAGTTGACCAGACTTCTAGATGGGAGTTTATTACACTAACTAGAAGTTTGATCAACTCAACTCAACTCAGCCGAACCGTACAGCAAATTTCTGTCGCTAACGGTTGGCAATGGTAGCATTGGCTGAACGCGCCCAAAGCTATTTTCATTTTGGCATATTTCAAAGTCAAAATTCACTAATTGTTTCGAGAGTCTCAGTGAAGTTGCAACTATTTATTGCAACATAACTGTTCAAATTAAATACCCATTTATCGTCTTGTTATCTCCTTATGTCCAGCTCTCAATAGATTTTAAAGCGAAATTAAATTCGTAAGAATGAAATTCAGTAACATACTGTCGTATTAAAATAACATTTCGTTTATTGTATAATCAGTTTAGCTGTTTATAGATGATACTGATTTTCAACTGAAAATCTAAGAATTTAATTCCAAAAGAGCCAAGTACTGTTATGTGTCTATAAAAAATGGTTTTTGGTTTTTAAAAACAAATTCCCATTTGGGAATAAACTTAAAAATACAATAATCAATATTTTTATTAATGACATTTTTTAAACGGTATAGAATAAATATGGTTGGTGAAGTCCAAAATCAAATATTTAATTTAACCGACATGCAAAGTTGGGCACACATGTCACCCACCAGTAACCCCAGGCAATGAAATCACACATACTTGACGGCCATCATAAACTGCTGACATCTAAAGTTATGCGTATGTGACACCCGCCAATAAAGTGTTTATATTGTATGAACAAATTAGATAAGAGTTTGAGAGCTGTAAATAAACATATTTGGTTCGTTTGCCTAACGATACGAGAATGGTTTGGCGACTCACCTAATATAATTTCACTAATATGATTAATTAGAAAATTTAAAAATTCATGAGCGTCCTGCTGCATGTAGTTGTCGAATTCTTCTGCAAATACAAGAAGTTGGCATTTGAAGTCATTTCCTCGTTGTAATAAATTACGAACAGTATTTATACTCTTCAAAACGATATTTGAAGAGTTAATTGTTATATTCAGTGTTGAAAGTAGTAATAATGTGGGATGATCATACCTTTTTCTTTTCTCAGCCTTGCTATAAACTTTTTTGGTGCTATAGAACCCACTTTCTTTTTTTGCGTGGCAATACTGTGAAATAGGTCTGCAAGACATGTGAGTAGTGTCTCTTTCGTTCTCTTGTTCTTAGCCTTATATTCTAGCACTTTATCACGGAACGGCTTGCAAAAATACAAAGCCTGCAGCACAGAGTTGCTGTAGCACGTATTCCCAAACTGCAATGCAAAATTCAATTACACACTGCGAATTCAAATATAGTATGACTGAATATAATTACACATGTAAATTCTTTAGAGCATCATTAAGATTTTAAATTATGGAATGTTACGTGTAATGGAAGCAATTTAGGTGGTTGTCTTTCGAATTAGCAGAACAATAGCAGAATCATCTAGGCTAAACTTAATTAGAGGAGCAAGCTTCCTATGAGAGCAATAATGTAAATAAAAATAAAAGTAAAATTATGGTGTTTTGTAAAAGATGTATAAAGTTTAGAATGACTTCAATGTAAACCTGTTGAGTCATGTTATCAGAAATACTCAGTGGTTACACTCTTAAATACTACCTACATGACTAATAGGGCAGATGTAATTAAACCCAGATTAAGTTGAATAGTAACATATGCGTGAGATACAAAATGACTGAAAAAATAGTAGCAAAAACATGTTGATGGTGTTAGACTCTAACTAGTTTTGTTTCTACGATAATGCCAAATTAATTGGTTATAATTGTTTACGATTGATTCAGCATCAGTACTTACGTTGACCAATCCGAAGTAGTGTTCGTTTGATGGAAACTGTTCAGAGCCAATATCTCGTTCCAGCTGGGAAATATTCGCACCCTGAAACGCAAGTGAAATATGAATTGAAAGAGCCACGGAAATAAATTCAACTATAAAATTGCAAGCCTATTGCAGTCAACATTCCCAGGTACACCTTGAATAGGTGGAAAAATTGTCGCCAACGATCAATTTCACGCGAAAACACGAACCGTTCGACTCACCATATTTCGCTTGCTAATCCATAGCGTTTGTGCGGAAAACGTTGTCGGAAAACACGGAAAGTGGATACGACGACTCCATTATCGCATTTTGACAGCTGTAAAACAATCCATGATAACAGAGACCCACTGACATTTTCAAACACCCGCAACACCAAAATCCCTAGAATAGCCGGCGGCAGGGATGAGGGAAGTTGGGGATTTTTCGTGGCGGATAGTTACATAACCCGGTTGCGGTTTGGCCTACGTCGCAGTCGCACCCGTTTCGAATGTGTGTGCGCCTCTCTTTCTAACGGAAGGTGTTAGCGGTTTTCTTGAAGGTAACGATGTTACCGGCTGTTGCCCGAATCTGTAGTGGCGGCCGGTATTAAAGGGATCGGGCTTGTTGAATCGCGGAAATGAATCTAAAACACAGATCACTGCATGGGAATGATGAATCTTCCTCGAATTGAAATTGAAAGGCGCAAATTGTTTGAATATGATGACTAAACATATTTGAAATAATCCAATGAGCAAATTATGTTGAATAAGCAATTAGTGGAAAACAATATTATTGTGACATCTAGTGATTGGGAGGCGAATTGGTTACTGTTGATGTAAAGAAAAATTTCTTTTTTCGACTGCATCATTTAGCTACTAAATAATAGATGTCTGTGCGGTCAATACACTTACCGACTGAGGTAAAGAAAAATGTTTTATCGGTTGAGCGGCAGCATCTTCTATTTCATTCTTTCGCCCGTAAGTCGTGATAGGATGGACGAAGACAGAAAATTTGACAATTCTTGCAGGAAACACGTCGGCCATTTCGTTTCCTTTTCGACTCCGCACGGTAATAAACGTAAGTAGACCTATATTTTCTTGATTATTTTTAACGATAATTGCCGCGTTTCCAAATTTTGCAGTTCAAAATGTCCAATGTAGTATAGTACTAACGGGTTTATTAGGCTAAAGGGAAAATCGTTGTCACGTTTTCCCATCAACATGCACATAACCTCAAAAAAAATAATCGTAATTGTATTCCTTTGAGGATTGTTATATTATTTCGCTTGGTTTCTCCTCAATTTACCGTTTACTGAATTCTTAAGATCATTTGTAAATTGATTGTTCTTCAACTGTTATACCAAAATGTACCTAATGTCAAATGGCCTTAGAAATCTGCGATTTCAAGTCCCCAACGAATTTAGAGCGTTGATAGAATATATAGCTTGGCCATACTTTTAGATATCTAGGGTATGCCAATCACTAGTTACAAAATATTTCCAAATTGCCACTTACAAACATTTGGGAACGTTTTGTTTTACTATTTCCGTCTACTTTTGAAATTCTAACACCAGGACTTTATATTTCAAAGTTCAAGTTTAATATCAACATATGATTCATCCAAATTACTATAAGAGTTTCTAAATTAGGATGATTAAAATGTAGAGAATATTCACTTACTTAAGATTCGATTTGAGAACTGGAGAAACCAAGCGTGACTCATCTAAGATAATAGGTAAATTACAGATTGTAACATTGAATGCTTTTCCAGGTGTAAAAAATGACTAACTCGAAGGGTTACCGTCGCAGCACCAGGGACTTGTTCTCCCGCAAGTTCCGTCATAAGGGTGTCATCCCCCTTTCGACTTACATGAAAGTTTACAAGGTTGGCGACATTGTTGATGTGAAAGGCAATGGCGCTGTCCAAAAGGGCATGCCCTACAAAGCGTACCACGGTAAGACAGGCCGTGTGTTCAATGTGACCGCCCATGCTCTGGGAGTGATCGTGAACAAGAGGGTGCGTGGCAAGATCATCCCCAAGAGGATCAATTTGCGCATCGAACACGTTAAGCACTCCAAGTGCCGTCAAGACTTCTTGACCCGTGTTAAGCAGAACGAGAAGCTGCGCAGGGAAGCCAAGGAGAAGAAGCAGCGTGTCATTTTGAAGAGGCAGCCCGCCCAACCTAGGCCTGCGCATATTGTCAGTGGAAAGGAAGCGCCTGTATTGCTCGCACCGATTCCGTACGAATTCATTGCTTAAGTTGTATCTTCTCCCGTAATAAAATAAATTAAAAATTTGTGTTTTCCTTTGGCTTCCACAACGTTCACCGTTCTGGGGTTTAGATGTTAGACACATTTGAAAATCGTAATGAAAAATATTAGTCACTTAAGAAGGATAAAAATTGGAACAGCTACTAATTAAAAAAGGAAGTTAAACACAAAAATATATTAAATGCTCGTATTCAACATGTTACAAAAAATTTAACCAAAAGCTAGTCTATGCTACACATTCCAATAGCTTCCCCAGTTTTGGATATAACGGGGAAATGTAAGTACAAAGAGAACTAGAGGCACTTGTGTCGGCAAGTGTTAATTATTCGAATCCACTTATCAACTAAAAGTCGAGCAGAGGCACCGAGTCTTCAGATCTGCTCTCGTCCGAGTAACCTGCAAAAAGACACTCTTGCTCAATTCTTACGAGTTCTGAATCGTGTGCTGTCAGTACCTACTAAACGCAAGCGTTTTCTAGACTTGGGATTTCTCTCGAACCATCCCAGAGTTAATGTGCACTCATCAGTTAGTCAAGCGTGAACAGGTTCATTAAAATAAAAGAAATGTTAAAGTTATACAAAACAGTTTATATACATACACAAAACTCCATCGAATTACAGGATTAGACAAATTGTGCATGACCGTACGAGGATCAAACGACAATCGACTGTAGCAAAAGGTGGAATACTATACAAACTAATCATTTATCAAGTACAATATAATTTTAGTGTGTAAAGTTATATCGTCCGTGATTATACAGAAGAATTTAACCAATGACATTACATATTGCGAAATCCCGCTGTTGCTGGATACACATTCTGGACAGTCTAAAATAAAGTTCCAATAGGAACTCCCTTTGGCACATGTACTGACATATAAAATCGGCATCAATTCTCATTCGAAACGATTTTCCCCGAAATGAATTCCAATAGTGATCTTACAATTCTCCACATGAAACCACAGCAGATTATGATCTGCCGCACATAAAATCTAACAATTGACATACACTCATTGATCTGACAAAACAAAACTACTCAAAAGAATTACAAATCCAGCAATACAAAAATAGTCCCAATACGAGCACTCCTATTTACAAAGCTACTTTCCAAGAAACAACGAATTTCGATCGATATTTTATTCGAAAATCCAAATCATCAACAAAAATTTACAAGAAACCAGCCGGGTCTCAGCAACATTAAAAATAAGAATTCGCATTTCCGAGCAGTTTTAATAAGCGGAACTATGTATGCATCACAACAGCGAAAAAATTATAAAACGTCAAAAAAGGAACGACTGCTCGACAAGCGAATCTCCTAAAAAAATATTACTCTGTTCTGTGATTATAATGAGTTATGTAGGATTAATCAACATCATCTTCCCAGTTACACTTGAAGTCAATTCATCGTATCCCCACCGAAGGAACGCCATTTAAAAGACATTCATACAACAAAAGCAGCATGAACGCCATTTAAGGGCCCCTTCCTCCCTAGTAATGCTTTCGACTCTTTGGCTTTATACTTCGTGCGTTCGTACCGTTTTTTTCCGGCACCGCCACTGAAGGGACAGCCATTTGAGGAACCACACGTTGCGGCCCGCCTGGGTAAGGGATCCGAAAGAGCTGTATGTGCAGATGGTCGCAGATCTCCGAACATATTTGCGTGCAGTACCGCATGAGATCCAGCAACACCCATATCTACAACAAAGACAAAACGCCTCGTCTCTAGTTGTGAAAACTATATTATTCCTGAATATGTAGACAACTTTGTGAAGAGATCAAGTTTGCAGACATTATAAACCTAATTGACTTTTCTTGTGTACAGCTTGATGCTGTTTGTTACTCGATTATGGTTAACTCAAAAACGACCCAGCATATTTAAAATTGAGAAAACTCTACTTATTTGTGAAGTATGGATCCAAATAAAAAAAATAAATGAATACCGTTCAATCTAAACGTTAAATGAGGAGTATAGATGCAAAACCGGAAATCTTCAATGGATTTCCTATGGAGATTTCCGGTTTTGCACCTATACCCCTCAAATATGAATAGAACTTACCAAACACAGCCACAATACTATGTGTTCGGGAATGAAAGTGTTGAAATACTGATTCAAGAAGAGCATCGCAGGACCCAATAGAGACCAGTCCATGTAATCCATTTCGCTTCTGGTCATGTGCGCAACCTGTTGGAAAGACATTTGAAAAATAAAATTTACTCTCTTAAAACTTCGTTTTGAAAAGACTAACTCAATAGGACAGTCAAAATGGAATACTTACAACAAGCCTATTTGTAACTTTAGCGGCGACCAATCCGAAAGCCATAATGTAGAGAGCTGGGTGTGATTCATATACGTGCTCCACCGATTTGCGGTAGATGATGAATGCTGGTACGATAACGGTCGAAAATGGTATGATAGGTGAAATAACACTCGTTCCCTGTATTTAGTAAATCAAATTGTAAGAACCGTTCATTTGAAGCATGAGTTATTCTGCAGTTATTAATATGTAGAAAATTCTGTGAACAAAATAATGAAATCAATCAGTGAATAACACTTCTTGAATAAATTGCAAAACAAGGAAAACATCTCTGACAACTGCAAAATATCTCTTCAAATTAAATTTCCTTTCCAAGCGTATGTCATGCATTTCGAGTCAAAGACAAGCAGAAGCAAAGCGTTAACAAGCCCAAAAAAAACAAGCTACTATTAATCAATTCAATAGAAGCTACTATTTTTTAATGGCCAAAACCAATTCAGTAGATGTGAATGATTCCCACATATAGGCGGATAATTCTCTAAATGTACGATTTTCATTAAAAAATTTCAATATAGCGGCTTGTATTGAATGTCCAGAACTTGGGGATAACTTAGCATTACTACGATCCGCATTTTCCAAAAATTCTGTTTTATTTTGTTTCTTTCAAATAAAATACGACAGGTCGATAGTGGAGCAATCTTACTGCGACCGTCGATCCATTTTTGCCGACTCCTCCCGCTAAAATGACCTCGGCGTTGGCCTGCGCCAATAAGTACGCAATCAGGCAAGCGACCATCATCGGAATCTGCTTGATTTCCACCTCCAGTCCCGGGATCTTCATCAACAATCATTCCAGTTAGACTTCACAGAAGAAAAACCCACTCTAAACATCCCGCTACTTGTTGAATTAAATGACCCTCGGTATGATCGACTATAAACTTGTTAGTTGAACGGTGCCAAAATTGTTAAACCCAACATTTATTGAACGATCTCGAACAAAACATGTGACCCTAAATTTAACAGTCAGAAAATTGGTTTTAATGAAATTTGCTAAATGAACCAGAATTTGTTGATTCGCCTTCATTAATCTGAGCATCAGCTTTATTAAGGGTAATAATCATAAATGGATTAAAACAAAAATAAAAATTGCCCATGTTGGTGCAAATTATTGCAGGTACATAATTCTATTTAAAGCAGTTTCCTTAAATAATAATTAAGATGTAATGAATTGATGGAATGTTAGTTTCGTTGTCTTTGAATCTCAGAATATTTTGACCGATATGTTAATGCATGTGCACCTTTCAAAATGTGTGTGCGTGTTTGATATTCCTTAACGAGTTACAAGACAAACAGACATTTTCTTGTGCCACACCATTCAATGTGCACAAGGTGTTCGATAACAAGTGACATCCACTAAATATATTATTAAGTACTTAATGCTTGAGCCAAGTGGAGTTAAAAACAAAACACGCCCTAATTGTGATTTAAGTTTCTCTTACTGCGACGGTCGAACCGTTTTTTCCGCAACCACCAGCCTTTATAACAGCCAGGAAAGTGATAAAGAGCTGCATGAATCCAACGTAAAAAATGCAGCATACCACTTGCGACCATGAAAAATTGTAAGAAAAAACCTACAAAGTATATCCTATGTTTTAAAGTTCTTCAATTCAATTTGTTTATAAAATGATAAAATCATTAAAAAAAAAACTATTAAACCAGGAGCAAGTCGCGTAGGATAATCTGTGTTTAACCCAAACTTCAAATGAAACTTGCTCCATCATCAACCTGTAGAGTATGAAACGTAGTGACAACGCAATTTTAAACAACAATTAATTGGGGTAATTAGTTATGTGTAGAAAGAAATATGAACTCCAAAGAAACACACCATAATTGTTAAGAGCCGAATGATCGCCATCAGGAATTAAAAAAAAAGAACGAAAAATTTCTGGAAAACGAAACGGAAATAAGTGCAAAGTTAAGAACATAAGTGGCCCAGCAGCAGCCGTCTTCACGACCAGCTGTATTTTGATGAAAACAGCATGCAATCCAAACCCGGGTTAAAGAAAGACTTGCTGGGAATTTTGGTTTGAACATGTTTTGCTCTAGTAAGCCAACAGATTTTTCACGTTTGTTAGGAGAAGGATGACAGTGGGAATCCTTCTCAGCAAATTTGGGGATGGAACGCGCGCATTGCCAAACATGCGACCTGTCTTTGCTTCAAATTATACCTCTCCGAATGACAACTTACTGCGACTGTTGAGCCGTTCTTGCCCACTCCGCCCGTAAATATTACGATCAGGCTGTTGTACAGCGCCCAAGAACTGACAGCTATCGTGCTTATTGGAATAAGGTACCACAAATAAAATGATTCGCTAAAAATCTGTTGGGCGGACAACAAAATGAGATTCGCATTTGCAACGATGCAATTCCAATAAAATTGCAAATATCAAATGCAGTTAGTTCAATAACGACATCGGTTTAGAAATCACTGTCGTGACTCATTAAGTTTTCATCGTTTGTGCAAAAATAAAGAAATAAAAGTACGGAAATAAAGTTTGTTGGAAGGTCTCGTGAACCGTTTGCAGAAACATTTAATCCAGGGCTCCTTAAAGTTATAACATGATAGGTGCCACTTGGAATAAGATTTAAAAACATATCACAAATTACAATAACCTAGAGGTTTACGTTATTTTCTGTTATACCTACAAAATACAGGGTAGGTATTGGAAAAAATTAGTATGTATGGCAAACGTAAATTATATTCTGATTCCAGTTAGGTGGAGGCACACCTAATCTTCAAAAACCACTGGTTTACGAGTTTAAAGAAATGTCCAATTTACTGATTTTAGACTAAATATTTGTTTGAGTACACTGAATGACACGGAAAACAACAAGTCTGTAATAATTAATGGCCTAGTGCAATTCAATGTAGGTAGGTGTATGCAAACGATCAGACCTTGTAAATGTGTTCATTAAACCACTTGGCGTGGTTAATTACTCACAATCTGCAAATATTGTCTTATAATAAAGTCATGATACAATCATTGCCCAACATTGTTATCTATTTACATCTCAGGTAAATTGATGCAAGTCCTACACACATGTCTCGTAAATATTTGACATATTTATTTAAACTCTTTAAACTGTATGTATTCGAGCTCAAGCAGTAGAAATTTGTGAACTTACCTTAGAAGACCAAACACTAGGACCAAATATAGCAGAGATCATTTGTATCGCCATGATGGTGTATTGTGCTTCTGTAACGTCGATTTTACCAAAACGTAACGTCCCTGATACGTACGTTTGCCAATGAGCGCAATAGAATAACGTAATAGCACAGAAACACTGAAAAAAAAACAAACATTCAATGGAATTTCCAATTGATCTGACAAATATGTATATGTACTATCGGGTGCAAAAAAAGTGGTCAGTCAGTTCGACATTGCCTCTGTGCAGTTCATTTCAAAAATGTCATGTCAGTATGGCAGACATTCGAAGAATATCAATTTATATTTATAATATAAATCTGTTGTACACTGCAGCATTTTTTCGCACCCGATATTACTTAAAATACAGATTAACGATTAAGGGCCAGTTGCATAAACGTGGACTAAATTTAATCCTGGTTTAAATTGGCATTTGTGATATTTATTACGTTGATAAACTGTCAAATATGCCTACTTAAGTCAGGATTAAATTTAATTGGCCCCTCATTTTTGAATAACACGAGTGACTCTTGTGATTTGTAAAATCGTTTAAAAAATCACAATGTATATGTGTAGGATATTTAAGTCTTTAGATACTACGCCTCAGTTTTGTTGGATTGTGTTTTTCTACGATTTGATGTATAAAAAAATGCCATAACTTTCTTAACAACTAGACAGTAAAGTACCAATGCATAAAACGTTCATACACGTGCAATAATGATAAAATCTATTTTTTCTGGTCAGTTAAACTATTTATATTTTATCTCAACTATGAATGTACCTACATGAGTAGGTACTGAATAGTGAAGTTTAATATAATTAATTGTTAATTTTTCAACATAAGCAGTTGAAAAATTTACCAATGTTTTAATTGCACATTATGCTTTAACAAACATATTCTCGTCCGAATTAGTGTTGAATTGAGATTATACTGAATTTCATTAAATACATAGCATTATCCAACATTTCCCTGGAAACTTGAATAGTCTTACCTGAAAGAACATCCAATTAGGGTGGTATCCCAATTGAATAGCCACGCAAGCCGATAACGCTACAAATACTGTTGATATCGAATCGCAGCCATGATCGAACAACTCGCCTAGAGGGCTTGCTGTGCCTGTTCGACGGGCTTGCTTGCCATCGATGGCATCAAGACTCTGGTATACGAAGAGCCCAAGGCCGCAAAGGAAACAGGCCCACCGTGGAGCTTCTGCTTTTGCATCTGGGGAATACCTGAACAAAAATTGGTATCTTAAGAACTACATTGAAAGTATAAATGGTGGAGGGTCTAAGTGCCGAATACACAGAATCAAGATAACCAAATAAAATTGTCTTTGCGGTTAAGCATCGTTAATTTAGATTCATGAAGTATTTGTGCTGATCAAGTTCCCTTGAGAAAATAATTGATCTTTACAACAATTACAAGATGCTTCTCTTTGGTAGCTACAACTTTGATAAATAAACAAACTTTCGATTTCCTATAATAATGGCGCTATATACCTGTACGTTTTTCAAAATACACCCTGTATGTTAACTAAAGCTTTTTATTAGAATCATAACTATTTGTAATACATTTATAATAATTAGGCAATAAACAAAAATCACAGTGCTTTAAACAGCTATCGTGTGTTCAATTGAAAAGTTCATCGAGTTGGCATTGATTCATGAACCAAATTTTGGAGATTGTCTTGGATTAGATCCGTTTATATAACATGTCAGGTGTAAAATCTGGACAAACCACATCAACGAAGTCTCAAATTTTTGGCTATTTCATTGTCTTTACTCAACATTTTGAGTTGTTTTATTCAAAGGAAAGTCCATTTTGTTGAAAAATCGAAAATTTAATAAACGTAAAACCTAATAATGCACATCCCTTTTTCACTCCATTTTCTTCTCTCAAAATATCATAGCCAATAAATAACTTGATGAATTTTTTTAATTGAACACTCGATATTTCAATTTTTCCTGTTACTTAGCAACAGGGGCGATTTTCATAAGATTATTTGCATTCACATTACTGACTTTGTTTCTCAGTGCATTTTTATGCCATCTAATCACCATGTCTTTAACAATATACTGATTGTAATTTTCATCCTCTTCTTCTGAATCAACACAATATTGCACTAGTATTTAGTCAACACTTTGGGCATAGGTTAGCTATAGAATAATTCATTATGGAATGAGAATAAAGATGTGGTATCATTTCTTAGAATATTGGTGTACCTTTTACACCAGCGTTAGTAGTTAAAGGTTAAGCCAAGATTAAATTTAATTCACGTTTATGCAATTGGCCCTAGATACCTTAAATCTTCAACACTTTCTGGGCTGTTGGTATTGGTATTTAATTACGCTCCATTTTTGTATTACTTAATTCATTTTGTATTGAAGGGCAAACAGTTCGTAAATATGACATTTTTCAGGTGATATTTTTATATTAGGTAAAAAAAATTATACAATACACAAAAAAATATTTCGGAAAAATCAACAATAAAATGGTGTGTTAACGAACTGCTATTGATTAATGAATCAAGAAAGGCCTTAGTGTACTCACACCTGGGCCCCCCCAAATTTAAAGTCTTCACTTGGTATAAATAAATTTTGGTTCGAATAAATATAAAAAATGAAGAGTATAAAAATATCTCACCAAATAAGTATAAGTGTAGTGAAGATGTTGATCATAAGCCCAACGATGGTGATCAAATTGGGTGCTAACCATAAGGGCACCTTATCAACGAGCCAATTCCACCAAGGTTGCAATAGGGCATCGCAGATACTCGTGCTGCTACAGGAATATTTATGCTCGGAAAGTCTCCTAAGCTGAGCTTCCGAAAGCAACCTCTCTCTGTACAGTCTCATGTTGTGCTCCAATTTTCCTAACCAAACATTTATGTCCGGAATTTGAGTCGCGTTTGACAGCTTTCACCACCGAAGCACAGAAGGGCAACACGTCAACTCCCTATTTATAAGATCACCGTTGATAACAATGGGGAAACATCACATTTTCACCTAAAACGAATACGTCAGACGGACAGATTTCCACACCGACGACGGCGACGTACGTATCCCCACCGCTCCACTTGAATGACAGCACAATGACAGATCAGGGGTAGCGAGAGAAAATGATCCTTATGTACGATGCGCGTAGGGCGTTCGAAAAAAGAGGGCCAGTCGTACGATCGCCGATACGCACATATTTTATTTATTTACTACCTAATCAAGGTAACAAGTTCAATTGAACCTCTGGCTTCACCCTGGGTAATAATTACTTTCAAGTGACGGAGATGAAATTACATACCTATCTATTATCATACCCAGAATTTTCTTCAATAGTTTAAACAATTAGAATAGGAACTCGCTTTTTTCTACTCCACTTATCTATTGAATGAACAAAATGTTTCTAATTGGCAAAATTCATACAGTTAGAAATGTTCAATTAGATCATGTAACTGAAGGCAGCAGGTGCTATTTAATAAAATTTCCGAGAAAGTAGGAAATTTAACCCACTTTTCAAATCAAGTTGCGTGAAACTTGTTCTGTTGTTTTCGAATTATTCTACTTTCTTCTCTTTCTGTATAATTGAAATTCTGATATGGGCGCTGTATGCAAGTTGATCTACTTTCTGCGAAATACCATTCTGCCTTTATCCACTGTTGCTATTTTTACTTCAAAATTGATTTTAAAATTATTTTCCTATACAATACAAACATGTTAAGTTTTCGTTAGAAATATTCCACTTTACAAAACTTCCCTGTAATTATGTATGTACTTTAAATGCGGGTTCAATAAACAACAGGTTAAATGAATTCTGGGTTATTCTGCCCTCATAGTTGATGCCGCCGCCGCATAATTCACTACTCGTGTTTAAGTGGCAGCACTGTAGCATTTCAAAAAGCAAGGGTGACGCCATCCAAACGTTCCGTTTGTGTATTTTTGTGCAATTCATTCGACTGTTTCTGTCCTCGTTAAAAGTTTAATTGAATCCCGTTGTCAGTGAATCTATCACCCATAAGAAATGTCGAGTACGTCGCAGAAACACAGAAACTTTGTTGCGGAGCCAATGGGCGAAAAACCGGTCACAGATCTAGCTGGCGTGGGTGAAGTTTTAGGCAAACGATTGGTCTCTGCCGGATTTGATAAGGTAAGCATCCGTTTGCAAAATGGGAGTGCCACTACGTAATTATTGTGATTGTACATACGAAAACCAACTATTAAGCTGAATTATAGGTTATAACCCGGAAATGGAAACTTGACAGTTTTTATGAAGCAGGGGTTCACTTATTTCCATTCATTACCTCAAACTTGCTGAATTCTCGAAATAATATGCAGTTGAAACCGTTAAGCGGGAAATTAAAAGAACCGCTCGTTTATTTATGCCCTGTCAATCTTAAGCTTAAGTTCGTCTTAAATAGACGTGTTTGACATTTATTACTTTGAAAATATGTCAAATTTTTCAATTTAAGACGAGCTTAAGCCCGTGAAACCAGGCATTAGTGTTGAACACATCGTTGACATACTTGTAATCCTTGATAATTCTCTCGATGTTATTGTTAAATTACTAAAACATGTTGCTATGTCTGTGGATGTGTATTAACGAGAAAATAAAATACGCTACGCTTATAAAACATACTTTTTTCACGAGGTAGCAAATCACTTTTCTTACGAGTTGAACATGTTATTTTTGTGTACTAAATGGAATATAGGGAAAATATTGAAATGAAGCATTATTTTGGGTGTACCATATTTTGTCAATAGTCAATATTTGTCATAATTCGTCAAAAAATGGTCGTCCATGTTTTATTTGTATTTGTTTATAGCAACCACGAAAAATAACGTGTGATTAAAAAGTTTCTCCCTCAGAGTAGACCATGACCATGATTACGTATTTTACAGTTTACATGGTATCTTGTGGATACATGGTTTATCCGGGCTTTGTAAAAGCTACCCTTAGTATACTAAAAAAGATTGTTTTTGCTCATATCATCCTTTTGAAATCATTCTGTAAATTTTTGTAAGGTTGTCATATAGATGTATGTAGTTATGATTTTTGTAGTGCATTTAAACATAATTTTGCACATAAAATTGTAAAATAAAAGCATACAATCCTTCATGTTTTTTTTTTTGTGTTGGGATTAGCTATAATCCTCAATTCATTTTGTGTAGGCTCAGATTATCTAAATACTGCAATCACACAATCGATTGTGTTAGAAATGCTTTTATTCTATATATTTTGCAATCATATTAATGAGTATAGAACAGATCCTTCAGTTTGAAAACAACCCACTAATTTATTACCCACTAAATCTATATAATGCAACTCCAATTTCCAATGGTGACCCTCAGCGGGAAACCAATTGAACGCGTCCATATCCAACGTGCAGTTTTTCCCTACATACTGGCCCTTTTTTAAGGGACATATCCATTTGGGCTTCACGCAATTTAGAAATGGGGTCCACATTTGATTCTTCTCGGTCATCATTCGGCAGAGTCTGCTTGAATTGAACGATGTATATTTCATGCAGGTGTCCAAGGCTTCCTTACTCTTGCATCGTGTTACCTTTATGAATAACTGCGAATGAAGTACAAAATCATTAGAGGGAAATACCTCCTTTCGGTGATATTACTCTGAGTGATTCTGAAGTATCCTCCGTAACATTGATATTGTAATCTATTAGAGTGTTGGTCTTAGTGTGCGATACTCTCACATTATAATAGTTGATAGTTGTTACGACTCCAGAACATTGCATGAATAATTTATCTAAATGCAACAGAGCCTGAAAAAAGTGATTGTAATCAAAATTTTTGCACGGTAGTCAATAGTAGAAAATGAGCAGAATTCATCAAAAAGTTATTTAAAAACAATTTAATAAATACTCAAATAACAATTTCATAAATATGAACCTTTCTTGTTTTAAACTTCCCGTCCAAATCACAACAAGTGAAGAATATACACAGAATGGATAGAATGCCATACCAAAACGATTTCATATTTTTTGTTAGTGCGATTTGCAAACAGTACATCTCAGTTCATCTAGTTAGTTGATTATCAGAGATGTAATTCTGACAGGAAATTAGTTTTAAAATTCGTTATATCCTAATCTATTCAGGAGATACAATTTCTGATTCGTACAATTTCCGCCTCGATGGGATTAGTAAGATTTAATTTCGGATTATCATTGCAAATTATTATGATTATTATACTTTTCAAAACGAAGTTTTTTCTTCATGTTTCAGGCGTATGTTGTGCTGGGTCAGTACTTAGTGCTCAAGAAAAACCAGGAGCTCTTTCAAGAATGGATGAAGGACACGTGTCAGGCTAATTCGAAGCAATCATCCGATTGTTACCAGTGCCTCAACGATTGGTGTGAAGAGTTCTTATAAATCGTCTCATTTCCGTATGTTATATCATTTTTAAACTTTCAACAAGGCGTACCGCTTTCAGCATTTTTATTCTTATAATCTCAAGGCAACGTGCTCCAAATTGTATGAAAATTCTCAGAAAATTAACTTATCTGATGAATGGAGATAAGCGAACACCCTGTAATATAGGCTAAAATCAATTAGTGCCTGACTGTAATTTTCGGTAACTAATTATGTGTTGTACAGAGAGATTAAGTATGTAGTATATAAATTATGAGAAGTTTATTGTAATGGTGAATAAATTTTGACAGCAATGTTTGTTTTACTGCACGAAATTTCTGTGGGCACCTTTATTAAAAATATTGCTATATTCACTGTAAGATTGCTGTTAGAACTATTATTGGGCATACGATGTTCCATCAACTACTAAACAGAAGAAGTGAATACTAATTCCAATTCTAAAGAGAAGTAAGTACTAATTCCACTTGTAATGACATGACATGTCCCATTTGGACAACGTAGACGATTTTACAAAGTAAATCAGTAGTACATAATAAGTTCAATAATTTATTTGATAATGAATTTCTTCGAAATTGATAAGCTCTCGAAAATAGATATCAATTTTTACCGCATTATAATCACTTTACTGTTAGGTTCCATTTTTGCAGACTTTATCATTAAGCATATATTGATAGAGCACGACTGTCTGAGTCATATAAACCCTGTGCTGACCACATTCAAACGATTTTGCTGATGTGCAATCTGCAACTCGTTCAACTGAGGAAGTTCTCATAAGCAGTTCCATTCACAACGCTTCCTGTGCTACACGCTCAATCAAAAATGTCGACAACTTCACAAAAACATAGGAATTTTGTATCTGAGCCCGTAGCAGGTAAACGGGTCACGGATTTACCTGGCATAGGCCCTGTGTTAGGTGAAAGATTGAATACTGCTGGATATACTAAGGTAGGTACGCGGTATCTTCTTTACTATATTGAATACACATTTTCAGTTTGCCTGGGCAATTATGAAATTTTCAAAAATATCGTATTACACATTGATTCTATTATCATATCTTGATTTTTTAACGTTCAATAAATGGTGCTTGGGACAACCAGAGTTAAACGCGCCTAACATTATTTTTATGGTTCCAGGCTGAGTCTGTATTGGGCAAGTTCTTAACGCTGGACAAGAACCCCGTGGCTTTTGAACGATGGATGAAGGAGGAGCATAGGGCAAATGCAAAGCAATCATCCGATTGTTACAAGGGCCTCAAGGAATGGAGTGACCAGTTCCTGTGATTGTATTGGCCTTTCATAATTCATTACTACTATGTAACACTAAAGGAAAATTCGCACGAATTTTTCTGAAAATAAATAATGGAAATAGGGAGTTTGTTTAAATCTTGGCTAGTTCTAGGTGTTTGATTGTTTCGATGTGTTTCAGTAACACCCTGTATTGTCATTGATTGCTTGATGTGTTAATTTGGCGGAAGGAAAAATTATTAGGTAGGTACTTATTATACTCTTCAAAACGAAGTTTTAAAAGAGTATATTTATTATTATAAAAGTAAAGTCTACTCAATTAAAATTTAGTCGCATGTCCTTGAAAGAGTGGTGGGGTTTTTATTTTCATCCATACCATAAGTGTAGTTTTGGTTGCCTAAGAAGCTTTCAAGCATGGAGGAGTATTCCTCAGATATTTGCGCGGCAGATTTGAAATCTATAGCAGCTTTAGCGCTGTCGTTTCAATAATCGTGCAGTGCGTAAAATGTTCAAAAATGCCCATTTCTACAGTGAGGTCATTAAGGATTGTCACCAGGTTGAAATTCCCGCTCAGACTTTAGTTGGTGCACCTGACGAAACCATAGAACTTGGAGTTGTCAAAGAGCGGCCAGAGGCGTGCAAATTAAAAATGGTAACTAGCTCTAAATACACCAAAATATATTATTTTATTTGTACGCCAATGGCCACTCCAAGTACTATGGTTTCGTCAGGTGTACCAACTGAAGTTTGGGAGGGAAATTCAACCTGGCGACAATCCTTAATGATCTCACTGCATGAGAGAAGCAGCGAAAAGTCGGGAGATTGACCCAGGAAGGAGAGAAATATAGGCAATCTTCGCTTATCGGAAATCATCTCGTTTCCTGGCGCCAGAGTGACTCAGTTTACGCTGAATATTATTTCTACGTTATTAATAATAATTTATGATTAATTCACTCAAATGGGCTGGCCGTTATTATCTGTGGTAGGGAATGTTGATATTTTTGCCAGATTCCTCGTGTACGGAACACGTGATAGATTCACGCACCGATTTCATCGATCGGGCGTGAATGACCTGAAGTATCCGCGCCAACCTCACAGCAGTGGAAAAATCCTGTGGTGGGGGTGGATCGTCACCACCAGAAAAACGACAGAGACGCCGAATGGAGCGTCGGTGCGTGCAGACGAAGAGGGCGCGATAAACCAGATGTTGAATGGTTGATTAAAGAAAGAGTGGAAACGTCGTTTTGGTTGGAGATAGCCGCGGCAAATTTGTCATTTTTTCCGGCAATGTTTCCGGTGCTGTGCGTCGCGGCGCTCCGCTAAGCGATAATAGTAGTAGGTGCCTGGGCAACGGTCGCTCCGTCTCCGACTCGTGGGACAGCGGAATTACGGTTCGCAGCCGCCTTGCTCGGACGGGGTTGTGTGTCGTGCGTGAAGAGAGTTAAAATGGCGAATTTGTAGTATGGTGGACATATGAAGATTCCGATTTGCGAAGTGAACGCTATGGAAGACAGCAGCATCAATCACCAGAACGGGGGCCAGCTGGGGCCCTCGCAACCCGGCTCAGGTCTCAACAACAAACAGAACGATGAGAATAACCCCAAGGCACAGTACTCGATACCGGGAATACTGCACTTCATCCAGCACGAATGGGCCAGATTTGAGCTGGAAAGGTCGCAATGGGAGGTTGATAAAGCTGAACTGCAGGTGATTACTGTTCCCTTTTCCCGGTTGAACGCTGCGCTGCTCATTTCCGAACTGTCAGTTTGTTATTTTGACGTCTAATAAGAAAGTTCGCTAGCGCTCTCGCAATTCCTTCTACCTGCACACTACATGGCTTAGGGGTCTCTGTGTAAACAATAAATGTGATATCCGCATGTCCAGACGTAAACTTGACCCTACAGCAGCGCCTATTCTATTTTTGAGGCTTCTTGAATTGCCTGCTTGCTCGTTCGGAATTCCCAGTGTAATTTGGTGGTCTTCTGATCAATAGCCAAACATTTCGAATGCTCCAGTTGAGTTGGTTCGAATTTCTGTTGTTGAGCTTTCACTCGTATTATTACAGAAATAATTACTCGACTTTTACTCATTACTTGGAATAAACGAAGCGAACAATATTGCACATTTCGACCAGTTCACTTAGAGAAATTGCGATATGGCTATTAGTTTGATTATGTTACCATCAATTATTCATGTTGAACCACACTTATGAGTCTGATGAAATTGTCCATAAAATAAATAAAATTACGTATACAATTTCAAACAAAAAATAGTATTCACGAATGTATTGGTTGTTTTTCAAAAATGGAATAAAATCAGTGATAAATGAAATGATTCAAAATCGTTTCTTATTTTTTAAAATCCTCAATTTGTTTTTCTTTTCATAAATTCTGAGTTTGAACATGTAAACAATACGGTACTCTAGTGGTCTTCCCTTTCTCACTTTATAAATTTAGAATAAGTTTCAGTTGTCAAAATGTACATTTCATAATCGACTATTACATATTTATATGTTTAGAGGATATTAATAAACATAATTTGGATGTTTACATTTCTATACTATTCAGGGTTTGCAGGAAATATGCGTTATCTAATAAAATTGCTTAAAAGTGATGGTATTTAAAGGATGCACAATTTCCTTCACATGTACAGCGCATTTGTTCAATGTTTAAAACTATGTTTTTTTTTGTCATCACATCACAGAAAGCATAGAATTTCTTCGGAACATGGTTGAAGTAGTTAAAGGCAACTTATATTTCAAAATTTGCGTCATAACTTGAACATTCGATACATCTATGAGCATATTTACAAACCTGGTAGCAAACGATTTTCATGGTCTGTTCTTTCTTCCAGGCGAGAATAGCCTTTTTGCAAGGCGAGAGGAAGGGCCAAGAGAATCTCAAGAACGACCTCGTTCGACGGATCAAAATGTTAGAATATGCCCTCAAACAGGAACGAGCCAAGTTCCACAAACTCAAGTATGGCGTGGACCTCCAGCAAGGCGATATGAAACCGCCCCCGATGGAGGAGGGCGTCGTCGATTCGCAGCTCGACTCTGACACACCTTACACACCTGTTTCGAACGCCACATGGCGGCAAGGAAGGCAGCTGCTGAGGCAGTACCTTCAGGAAATTGGGTACACGGATCGGATCATCGATGTCCGATCGACGAGGGTGCGTGCGTTGCTCGGTTTGAACAACAACGCTGAACAAGAGGAGAACTTGAACGGGGGCTCTCTAAATGGGAACGAGTCTAACAAGAGGGCTAGCGATTCGCAAGGTTCGAATTGTTGCCGAACAATAAGTCCTACGCATCCACTTTGTACTTGAATGAACATTTTATAGTTTTGAAAATTTGTGTAAATTTTCTTATTTGAATTACGCACCTACTCATTATACTCTTCAAAACGAAGTTTTATTATTTTCATAAATTATTCCTGCTAATCAACTATTGTAGTTAACAATTAGCAAATTGTTTGATTTTCAGGAAGGAGAACGCCTGCTAAAAAACCACAACCAAGCTCTTTAACCGACGCTATGGTTCTGGAAACCGAGGCTGCCCTTATGGCCAACATGGACTTTTTGTCCAACGCCGATGTTGATATGGAAGACGACGACGACATGAACGACGATGTCGACTTGGAAGGCTCCGATGACATCGATGAGGATAGCAAAGCACGTCAAATCAATCGTGAAGGTATTTTTCATCGGAAATAAACTCGTAGATTTTTATTGTGCTTCCGAATTGTAGAGAACGAGGTGGATGTCGATACGGAAGCGATGGAGGTCCTCAATGAGTTGAACCTGCTCTCGGAGTCCGAGGTCGGCCTGATGAAGAAGGAGAACTGGAACAAAGGTCTGGGCTTCCAATCGGATCAGCCTAAGCGACCCTTAGGCCTGAATGATGATGAAAACATTGACGCGTCGCTGGGTCTCGGGGAGTTGGCGCAGTTGACCGTTAACAACGACGCAGAGACCACTTATGACCTGGCGAGCAGCAAAGAAGCGTTTCGCAAGACCTGGAATGCGAAGTACACGTTGCGGAGTCACTTTGACGGTGTCCGAGCGTTAGCTTTCCACCCGACCGATTCGGTTCTGATAACAGCTAGTGAAGACCACACTTTGAAACTGTGGAATTTGCAGAAAACCGTGCCAGCGAAGAAGTCTGCTTCTCTAGACGTCGAGCCTTTGTATACTTTCAGGTAATTCTGTTTCCATCCATCACCGTTACTTTCACTAAACTTCGCTCTCATCTCAATCAGTTCAGTTTTTTAACCTTGCAAAAAGTGGAAAATTATTTTTCTTTTTATTATATGCTGTATAGGTCAAGGTTTCTGATGAACATTCAAAATTTACGACTTGGGGGAAGAAATGATGTAAACCTTCATCTACAATGACTCACAGAATAAATATTTATGGATTCAATTAAATAATTCCCAAAGACTAACGTAACTTTTAATAGATCATTCTTAATATTTTTTAGTCTGTCCAATATACATAATTATTGAAAATATTGTGAATTTAAATTGAAGGGGACTTTATACCAGAATTTAAATGAATCCGGGACCATAATTACACCATATCATCTGTAATGAGAACAGAAAAACAAGCGTGATTTTTTGCGTATTATAAAATAATGTACTTCATGTTAAAAAACGCGCCTCGTAGTAATATTCAAAACTTAATAATGAACCGATGGTCAGCGTAACGACTATGAAATTACAATTTATTCCACAGGAGTCACAATGGTCCCGTGTTATGCTTAACAATCTCTGGAACAGGAGAACATTGTTACTCAGGCGGTCTGGACGGTGCAATCCATTGTTGGAATATTCCCCATTCCAACATAGACCCGTACGACCTTTTCGAGCCTGATGTGCTCAACACGACACTACACGGACACACCGATGCCGTCTGGGGTCTGTCGGTTCTCCATTCGAGGCAGCAGCTGCTTTCTTGCTCTGCAGACGGCACTGTCAAATTATGGTCTCCAAATTCTAAGGTACCTGCGAAACTTTTGCTGCGATCATCAATTCAGCTGATTCATTCGTGATACTTGTTTCAGACTACTTTACTCAATACGTTCACATCCGAACAAGACGGCATCCCTTCCAGTGTAGATTTCGTGAAGGACGAGCCGAATCGCATCGTCGCGGCTTACAATAGCTCGCACTGTGTGATGTTCGACACGGAAACAGGGAAGCCTGTCATCCGACTCGAGTCGGGACAGGAAGTAGCGAACTTGGCCAGTAAACAGATCAATAGAATTGTGTGTCACCCAACACTGCCTATGACCATAACAGCGCACGAGGACAGGCACATCCGATTCTGGGACAACAACACCGGCAAAATCGTCCACTCTATGGTGGCTCATCTGGACGCCGTTACCAGTTTGGCTGTGGATCCCAACGGATTGTACTTGTTATCAGGTAAGTGCACTTAGCGGAATAGTCACGTTCTCATCGATGGCCCCTGTCACATGTAACAATTTTCTTAAAGGTTCCCATGACTGCTCAATCCGGCTGTGGCACCTCGACAACAAGACCTGTGTTCAAGAGATCACCGCACATCGTAAGAAGTTCGACGAGAGCATCCTAGACGTAGCCTTCCACCCCACGAGGCCGTTCATTGCAAGCGCTGGCGCCGACGGCCTCGCCAAGGTGTTCGTCTGAAATACGCAAGAGAAGCCGTTTTGGTTGTCAGATCGACTACACAGATGTATGCAGGGACAAGCACAGAGTGCCAGAGGGGCGTAAATAAAGATTGTGCGGGTGAAAATGATGTAACTAAGTACCGATAAAGTGCGGGAAAAGGAAGAACTAGAACGTGCTTAAAGAACGTTGAGTCAAGACATCTAAAAGTTAAGTAATACTTTAGATCTTAGGTGTACATATACGATTTTGGATTTGATTACATAGTTATTACATTTAATGGAGACTCGAATGATTTTTTTTAAAAGGCAAAAACCCAAATAGAGGGTCTGGAAAAACTTTGAATGGATGTACATACTTGAGGGATATACATACTCTAAAAATAACTTCATCACATATTCGAAGAACGAATTGGTGTTCTAATGCAAAACATTCAGTTTCTCTCCTCCCACGTCCGTTTTTATTTTTTCTTGTTGTACATACATAGTATTTATTTTACTCATATACATTTTATTATTCATATTTATCTAATCAATTTCCCTCTCTGTTAAAATCCGCAATTCCTGCGGTAGTGGGCAAGAGAAGCGTTTTAGGATATTCACTCTCAACATATACGGAATAAACAAATTATTTTTATTATGCTTTGGATCAGATTATTCAGCTTCACCTCTTATTTTCATCCTATCCATTCGACTTCTGCCGAAGCCCAGTTAATGCCTTTCATGTTATTGGCTTGTTTTAGAAAAAAGGTATAACGAATATTTCTTGAATTATAGATTTCCGCTCTCAAATTACTGCTCAGTTTTTCTATGCTACTTTTTCACGTTTCATTTCCTAACTATGCATAACAAGAATAGCTGATTCCCACAAACTACACAGCCATCCCTAAACTCGGAACGTTTTTGAATGGACTACATCAAATTTGCGTTCGTTTTCTAAAATGGAATTTGAATACCGCTCATCCAGTAGGAGTTGCTGTAAGGAAAAGTATAAGGTTAAAACTATTGATGTATAAAGTTTAAAATAATCTTAAAAAGAAACAGCAGGTTACAGGACCGTTAGTGATTTAGTAAATATTCTATTCTAGTTCATAGGTACAGGAAGTGCGTACATTGTTCGAGCATTTAAACTGTGATTTTCTGTCGGACCTGTGGTCATTCCTTCTGTTTGGGCGGACGTACCTGCAAGTCCAACTTACCTCGAATTGTGGCCTAAAGTCAACTTGTCACAAAACAACGTACTGATTTGTTGAAATAAACACACATTACTCTAAGAATTAATGTATTGGGAGTGTATTAGCGTTGTTCGTGGAGTCCGTTCAGAACTAGAACGCATGCGCAGTAGTAAATTTAAGCTTCAATGGGAATGAACAATACTTTGCAGGAATTTATTGAAAATGGAGAGCAATTTGATAGTACAGGAAAGACTGAAACAGGTAATAACTGAAAATTATCAGATTGTGTTCCTTCCCGCCTCCACCCACCACTTAAGTAGGTGGCAGGGTACGTCCGTCCTTCAAGCGAATTCGCAACAGTCCACCTTTCATTTCTCAATAATGCTGGGCCGCACTGTACAAAAGCTTTTGTTTTCGAACACTCGTAGAAAAATATTCAGCTCGGCTAGTGTGTAATTTGTTAGGGACTTAAAATGAAAACGATTTAGAAAATGTAGCGATCGCAAACTAGTGAAAATAATCTTAATGTGTGTTGTGACAAATTGTATTTATGATACGGCATGTGCGGGTTGCCTCTTTTTGAACTGTGCTCCCAGAATCCATTCTTATTCCGGTCTCCAATAACAAACAAACAATAGCTGCAGTGGGTGAAAATCCTTACTGAAACGAAAACAATAACGTTGCAGGGATGCGAGCAATACATCCCCTCCACACCAATGTCTCATTTTTCAATACTTATTTTGTGTAATACTCTCGATGTTGCTCTCATGCTTTGCAAGGAGATGCATCTGACGCAATCAATAAGTGTTTTAGAGACGGCAAGAGATGTATGAGTTACTTGTAATAATAAATAATGTAAATAACGAGACATCTCACTTTTATTGTAGGTACCTTTATTTCCTATCTTGGCGCACTCTTTCACATGAATACTTATTACTTTAAACTAACAGTGAAAAATCTCTCAGAGGCCACACTTTGCACATCGCCCTACTTCGGATGAGGCCCTGCGGAACGGGTCCGTATGACCTGGAATCTGACGAGTTCGAACTGTTGTCTCCTTCAAGCCACACGTGACCTCGAGGAACTGTATGTGAAGAAATTAAGCTGGTCCTTACTTTATCACCCGGCAAGCCGACAACTCTTTTGCAAATGTATTGTTTCGGATTTGTAGGGCATTTCGCTATCACTATGTCGCCCCTCTCAATGTTGCTCAGTCTTGGTGATATGTGTTCTGTTAAGAGGACATCATTCGAGAAAATTGTCGGTTCCATTGAAGGCCCACTACACTAAAATCAGTTATTGTTGGCAATGTGAAGCGAAAGTTACAGTACAGTTTGTCCTAGAAATCTGGAATCTGGAGCATTTCAATGAGCATTTATCAGCATTTCCACTGGAGTTGCGGCATAGAAAATTCGAATTGATATTATCTGGCCCATGAAATTTTCAGTCTCACTTTCAGTAGGAATACATATTATAACTAATTATATTCAGATATTGAACTGACAGGATAAGCTCCTCTGATGAAACTAAGGCCAATCTGCTGACAAATATGTCCTATGCTAGGTGATAAAATTAACAATCTAATTGGCGCAGAATAAGTCTTTTGAGTGCTCCTCTTTCTAATAATATTAGGAAGTGTTAAGTACATGCTTCTTAGGAGCCAATCGACACTTCCTT
Organism: Hydrochus callosus; assembly: GCA_033557855.1. Classification (NCBI taxonomy): domain Eukaryota; kingdom Metazoa; phylum Arthropoda; class Insecta; order Coleoptera; family Hydrochidae; genus Hydrochus; species Hydrochus callosus. The sequence goes on along the minus strand of JAUIMY010000255.1, from coordinate 25,700 downwards.
GTTGCTTTGATAAATCATGATCCAGGTACTCCCATTCTGCCCACAATTTTATTAGCCTAAAATCATTTTCTCGCAATTTAATGTTGGCTGTTTGAAAACATACAAAAGTAGTCTTTCTTCTCTTATTCAGAATCAAGATTGGCTGCAACGACTTTATGATAGGAATTAAATTGATAATTTTAAGCAAGTTTCATTAGCGTTGTAATAAAATGTTAGTAAATCATTACTTTTGAATTGTTATTCCAAATTTCCAGGACACATTTTATTTAGGAAGTATTTAACATTTATTCTTTTCCGGTCCCACCAGAAATGAATTGAAAAAATGCACAATTGTACTGAATTATTGGACCTCAGAATGTTAATTCTCAAACATTAGAGTATTATTCTGGACCAAACCAACGCAACATTTTAGTAGACATTTTCAAGAATTTGGGCTTGTAAAATTAAAATTCAGGTACCATATTTAAGTTTCAACATTTCAAAACCCAAAATTTAAATCGCCACTAAATCTAAGCCTAACAAAACTTTGAACATGTTGATTAAAAAATGTAAAGTGCTGCGTTCATTTTGTCCAGATTTCAATGTAGAAGAGTGAACTAACAACTACAAAATCTCCAACATATTCAAATGTGCAATGAGCTATACAGCCGTATTGTACAGCAAGGCCTATGAAGCCCAAGGCTTTCGAGAAGAGGCTCATTTTCTTAATTAAATTCGAAAAAACTGATGGAATTTGACATTTTCATAACCTTATTCTCCATTCATTTTTATAACCTATCTTGTCAGATTTGCAGTACTGACATCTGTCATTTGTTATAATACAGAAATCTACATTATCGACAATTAGTCTGAATCGACCTCTATGAACCAATAGCAGAACATACCAATACTATGTCTATAACTAAAACAGTAAAATTAGTCGGATTACAGATGTCTTCCTTACCGGACGCGTCAAATTGTCATTGTCAACGAAAAATGTGTGGTTATGTTTATATTTACTCGTAATTACTTTTTAAATAATCCACTCCAAATATATGAATTAGTTTACCGACTATACATGTTTCCATTTCCGATGCTAACAGAGAAATTATGTGAGTATTACCTACACACTACGATTACTTCAAATCAACCTTCTTTCTTGTAATGATTCTTGAGCTACAGCCATTGATTCTAGATCATTCTGAACGGTTAACTTACAACTGTGATATTAATTACTTGTAAAATAGATAATACATTCTTTTAGTATGAATCTGATATTATAAAAGTACTTATCTGTTCACTGGCTCACACCTGCACTATACAAAAATATAATGGTTCCCAGACTACTGTAACGTCTTCAGCAATTTTCTGTTACTAGTTTCGATATTGTAACTTTATTATTCGTATTTCACATTATCTTGTTCGTAGAACCAATTGAGTTATCCACTTTTTAAATAAAGACTCCGGTTTTTCTCAATAATTTTATAATTTAAGTACTGATTTTGACATAGGTAATTTCTAATTTTAAAGAAGATTTGAAAGTACGTATCGTATCATTATAAAACGTTGTATTCAAAATAAATAAGGAAACGCAGTGCAAATCGTAAAATTGTATTAATGTACACGTTACAGTCTACGACACTTACGTGAGGAGCATATGAATGTTAACCTTTTGCTTTACAAGCAGTTATAAGTTATTATTTTAAATGCCGTATTGTCGCCGAGAATGGAGTGCAAAGAGTTAATACAGGATACAGGTCCAATAATACAAAAATCTACCCAATCCTATCTGTACAATTTAAAGCCTAATGTTTTGGTAAAATAAAAATTCTGAAACCACATTAGTATGTAGTTTGGATCCTCCTGGATTCAACTACGATGTAATTTCTTACAGACAACTGAATCTAAATCTACTATGTCGACCTCACAGACCACATCTGAACTCACCGATGATGTTCAGCGTAACATAAAAATAGAAGAAATAATCATAAAACCAGAAATAGAAGAGAGTGCGATTCCACCAGAAAACAAGAAGTCAAAAATCGAAGACACAGTCAGCGTTAATCCTCCGTCAGCTAGTACAACGAATGGCACAATCGGGCTTTGCAAACTCGCTCAATTTGATTCGTCTCTAGAAAGCGAATACAAATTCATAACAGACAGTTGCCTCCAAAACTACACTGCAACGAGTAAAGAAAAAGTAACCCCTGCTGCTATAATTATAGTGCAACCAAGTTTAATTGATCCATCAACTAATAACGTGGTTGTGATCAACAACGAAGTAGCGAAGAGCAACACTGCACCGTCCAGTACGTCAGATGCATCAAGTGCGTCGAAAAAGCGGAAACGGAAACGCTCAAGCAATAACGTCACGTATAATTTTCATTGCACTGATTGTACGGAAAGTTTCGAGAAGAAAGTGGATTTAGAGAAGCATCAGCTTTACGACCATAAAGAAAAGCACCAGTATAAATGCAGCGAGTGCAACCAAACGTATCCAAACTTGCATTTGCTGAAGGAGCATTGGAAGTATTGCCACACTTATATGGAACACTTTTGTCACATTTGTTCCAAGGTGTGCGCTTTCGCCAACGAAGACGAGATGCTACAGCATGTCGCTGATTGTCACAATGAGTCGCAGAAGGACGAGGCAGGAGACAAGACCAATCAGGAATGAGATGTGAACGAGTGCTTAGTGATTTCTATGAACATGTGAGGCGAAATGTTTTAATCGCCGCAAAATGATATTCTTGGATGGACAGAAAACTGATGGAAAACTCTTCGACAACATATAGCTATTAGTAATGTTAAAGTTTAATCCCCGCTGAATGAAGTATAGTGTACAGTAGTTTTTCTTTACTGTTGATGATTCCATAAAATTCGTGATCACAATTAGATGTGCATCATTCTTTATTGTTGATTACTGAAACAAATTAGGTTTGTTTGATGATTCTCGGACTGTGCACTTTCTCGTTTTGTTTCGCTGGATCACTGTTGTATGTTTCTAGAGTAGATTGATTAGATGAATAAATACTTTGGGATGTGTGCGATGAGTGTCGTTTTACAATAGACAGTATGCAAGAAGAAAACCCATGGGTATAGTCTAAGGAAGCGTTAGTGCAACAGAGAAAGGCTTAGGCTCTTCATTTTAATGGTTTAGATCTTCTTGCTGAACTGGATCAATACTCCCAAAATATCGGTGATGGTATTTTCAAGAAGATAAGAGGAACAATTAATTTGTGATCGAGTCTATTGACAATTTGGATCGAACGATGTGGGGGGTTCAAACATGGAAATCAAAGAAGGTAATGAAATGCGTTGACTATAGATTGCTTACCTTGTTCAACAAAACTAGAAATTAATTTATTTTCCAGCAAACACTGTCTAGTCATTTTGCACTATCAGAGGTATGATAAATTTTTAATTAAATTCAACTCTATAGCAAAATTACACTATGTTCACTTTTCTTTCATACCTTCAATCAACTAACCACGTCTTTAAAATTTCTTCTTGACCGGTTTTCCTCTTATGCACTATCACAGATTTACTATGAAAATCATCCGTGTTGCACCATCTCACCTTCGTTGGAAAATTTGTACGTCTTTGGGCAAAAGTGGCAGACAATACTTCCAGTGCTTTTTGAGGAAATGCATGTCGGGGTATTTTCGGTGGCACTTAATGCACTCGAATTTATGCAGTTCTATGTGGTTGTAAAGCTGATGTCTCTCCAAGTCCTTCACTTTTTTGAAACTCTTTATGCAATTGGGACAGTGATGATGGTATGTGACATCTGTGTTTGTTGAGGCGTCTGCCATATATACTGTTTCTTGTTTAATCACAGCGGAGTTGTTTGTAGACTGATAGTCTGATTTAGGTTGAACTATCACAATAACATTAGGGTCAATTTCTTTGGCTGTTTGTAGGCTATTGTCCTTTGTGAGTTTATATTCGTTTTGAACAAATGATTCGAATAGGTCGATTCTACTGATTAAGGAATTCACTGTATCATTTAAGGATGTAGCACTGGACACAGAGATAGTACCATTGGACACGGAAACTGTAGTGTTGTTTTTGGAAAGACCCTCGTCTTCTTCACACTCATCCTCTTGTTTCACCACAATTTCTTCCGATGTCATGTTAAACATTGCTTGATCTGTGCGAAATAGATACATTTTTATAATTATATGGTGTTTATTCTGCAGGATGTATGGAACGATTTACCTGTCTTCGGATGCATGATGACTGGCATAGAGATTTCATCTTCCACTTTTATTCCAAAACTGATGTCAATTGAATGTTTATGTTCTTCATCCTCATCTAGCAATATCATTTTGATGTACAAATACTTCAACTTCTTCAGACAATTTACTTACTATTCAAATTCAGAGTTGGATATGCCTTCCATGTCAAGTGACCATTTTTGTCAAAGCAATCGTTCTCAAAGTGGCACCTGCACACACGGTAACTATTATATACATAATCAAGTGTTATCGTTATCAACCGTTCATTTCCAATTATATCCAACCATTTTCTTGTTGCAGTCTCTCGATAGAGTGGGTTGGGGAAACGGTGGCAGGTTGTCATTTTTTTATTCAGTACCATGGGGCATCTTTTCACGCAACACTTCACGTATGGCATTATCTTGAATATGAGGTATAATGTAAGGTGTATAACATTAATGTGTTGTTCTTTATTTTTGATAGCTTCCGATAGAACTGCATGTTCCTAAGTTCATTCGTTAAGAAGTTACACGACGAAAAATAGTAAAACTAAAATTTGTCTTTTAAATGATCTAATTATTAATGCAACATGTTAAACAACACCCTAATTTCCGGTTTGTCGGACTGTTCTTAAATGCAATTTAATGCTCCGTGAAAAAAGATGAAAATAATAATTACGGATAATAGTAAACCTGTTTATAAAGGTACAATATGCCCAGGAATAGTCCCTTTTACAAGTTTTGTTTCTAAGGGCTGTGATATCCACCTCCTAATAATTCCCCTAACAACTATTCGTCAAATAACTTATTATATGCTTATATGGATTATTCGGCGAATAACTTTATTAGAAGATGGAAATCACGGCCTTAAGAGTCTGATCACTATTGACACTCCAACATTTTGTGACATCATGAATTGGAAAAATCTTCACATTACAAATTGTTATGAAAATTAGAAAATGCTCTCATATTGTTCACAAAAAATTACTATTTTCCCAAGAACCGTTTCTTTCAACTCATAATTAAAATCGACGTGTTTGACAATTTCCTAATGCATTTCACGTTAATACTGTAAATTTTAACCGCCTATACCTGTTAAAATTAACGAGATTAAAAGAAAACTGGGGATGTTTTAGATTTATGAATTGTGTACTGATTCACTGTCAAAGTGTATAAGGGAAATGAGCAAGGCCTTTCGTGGGATATGACCAGAGTGGTGAGAAATTTAAAGCAGTCCTGGCATTTGCTTTGTTTTAAGACTCCCTTTAGAACAAATCCAGCAATATGTAATAAATAATGCAGCCAGGCACATTATCGTCATCTATGTCCGAAGGGTAATTGTTGAACACATACAAATAGAAATTTTCATCGTTTAATTTATCATAAGCTGATCTGAATGCCGCATGGGGATTTTAGAGTGGAATTGAGTTAATTTTGTACTGTTTTTCTAATTTTCTACTATCAAACTGTTCATAGGTAACTCTAGGAATCTCGAATCGGCCAAGTTTATTTTTATTTCTATCGAATAAAATAGTGCAATTTGTTTTCTTCGCCTGCATCGATAAATAATTTAACTCTCATCCGTATCATATTGTTTGACCAGATATGAAACATCGTCAGTTTTGGGCAAACTTTTAGGGAATTATTTTGCTTAGACAATATTGAAAAGAGTTTAGTAATGTTTCCTATACATCTCACCATCAGGCGTCTAAAATTTTGCATAATTATTCAAATTAAATAAATAAATCTACAGATGGACATTGATTTGAAATCATATTTTCAGATTCCAGTTACCGCATAAAATGCCATAAGTAGTCACTTTTAAAACTTCTTTGTTCTAGTCTGTTTAGAGTACATTTTATTAAATGTGGTGTATTAGACAATAAATATAAATTGCGGGATATTGCCAGCATTTGAAAAAATTATTCATTTAGATTACATTATATTTTAACAAATCGCAGATATCATTTTATTGTTAAAACAGCAAGAAGTGGTAGAATTTCAATTCTTTGTATAACACTTTGGTTCCTACCCAGGAAACACATGTGGGTTAAAAACACGTATAAAATAGGTATATGCCGTTTATAAGTGGTATATGGTTTAAAAAAACAGGTTTAATATACCATTTTTTTCATACGTTTATTATTTCTACGTATAATAACTGTATTTCATATACGTGTTTTAGATTCGGTATGAAATAATACGTATAATAAACCGTATATCCACAACGTTTATAATTTCTACATTTAATAATTGTATTTCGTCAACAAGTTTTTAAATCGGTATAATATCAGACGAAAAATAAACCGTACATAGTAAACGTTTATTATTTCTACGTTTATTAATTATATTCCAAATACTAGCTTTCAGTTTAGTAAAATAGAAAACATTTAAAATCCCGCATAATTTTAACGTTTATAATTTCTACGTTTAATAATTGTATTCCACAAAATAGTTTTTAAATCGTTATATTGACAAATGAACAATTAACTTGAGATAGTAAACGTTTATTACTTCAACGTTTATTAATAACATTCCGCATGCTCGTTTTCAATTTAGTATAATAAACAACGCTTTAAATCCCGCCTAATTTTAACGTTGAGAATTTCTACGTTTAATAACTGTATTTCGTTAACGAGTTTTTGCATCGGTATAATATCAAACGAACAATAAACCGTGTATAGTAAACGTTTATTATTTCTACGTTTATTAATTGCATTCCAAATACTATCTTTTAATTTAGTGTAATAAATAACGCTTAAAATCCCGAGTCTATGAGTAATGCCTTGTTTAGTTCTCTCGACGCGTAAATTTGTAGTTTATACCACAAACAATTTCCAAATAATAAAGTATTTTTGATCAAGGTGGGAAATATCTATACCCTAATTATTAACCTTATACCGAACAAAACCTAGATCAAATAAGTACCCTATTTGCCGGTTTATAAATTACCCATTTTTACCCAAAAAATGCCCTTAAAACTAGCGTTTGAGTTATACAAGTGTCATATACGAAATACAGCTAATATTCTATTAAAATTTTAACTTCACCTGTCCGTTTCTTACAACTGACAGGTGTTAGTTGCATTACTGTCTCCTGTGCGCTCTTTTATTTCTCAACAATCCTGAGCAAAAAATGTCTACAAAACGGGTATGGAATACTATCAGTTATAAACTAAAACTTGTAAATTAAGTAGAAAATTATGGTAATGTTTATAAATTTCATGTTACAACAGAGTCAATATGGTATAAGCGTTTCCATAAGAAAGACGCAAAATGTTTAGCTGACACAAAATATTACGAAGATATAAAGTTGATAAAGTTGCACGTTGTGCAACGATGCGAACCATACAGCGGATATAATTTGAGGCTCATGACTTCCTGTATAATTTTCGAGTCAAATATAACTGATAGATTTCGGAACGTTTAAAACACGTAAAATTTCTGGAATAATTTAAACCACAGCTGCTTATCTATAAAATGCGCATGAGCCAGCAAGGAACCACAAACTTCCCTTATACCAGAAAGCACACCCTGTGCTACTATTTTCGCGCGATTCACCCGATAGTGAAGATCAAACGTGTGAAGAGTTATAAAATTTTTGTGATCGAAGTATTTAAGAGTTACTTCAAGAAATTGGAAACTGTTTATAGTGACTTTAAGCTGTCCGAAAAATTTCTACTGGTAAGTACCTATATTAGTACTTTCTATTTATCATGGGCCACAGGAATTTGCGTGCCAAATATTTCGTGTTAAGTTCTGCTAGGAAGTTGGACTATGAGAAATAGTTATGAGCAAGTCATAAATTAAAATTGACTCAAACATGATGATGCCTCATGCCAATAGCACAATTGATAATATTCAGTGTCAAACGTCATTCTCCTGAAGTTCACCACTGCATCATAATAATTGTGTTATTCGCATGGTCCTCATATTTGACGCCATTTTAGATCATGACTTGCTCTAAATATTCCTAAAATTCCAACTTCCGAGCTGCACATTAACAAAACAACAGGGTGTCAAAGATTGTCCACGTAAATTTTTTGTCCACCCTGTATATATGTTGTATATTTGATTAAAACAGCACGCTGAAAAAAGAAATACAGTTTATTTGCAAAATACAATTATTAAGTGTAGAAATTGAAAACGTTGCGTATATACGTTTTATAAACCGTATATCCACAACGTTTTGTGTAGAAATTAAAAACGTTGTGGATATACGTTTTATAAACCGTATATCCACAACGTTTTGTGTAGAAATTAAAAACGTTTTGGATATACGTTTTATAACCCGTATATCCACAACGTTTCGTGTAGAAATTAAAAACGTTTTGGATATACGTTTTATAAACCGTATATCCACAACGTTTTTAATTTCTACCCTGAATAATTGTATTTTGCAAATAAACTGTAAGGAGTAACCATTGGTTACTCGTTTATGTTGTTACAATTTTAATGTAAAACTAATATTTTTGCTGCAGGTAGTACACATGTAGGTGAAATCTATATAAAAGTTAAATTATTCTATTGTTTTGACTATTAGTATACAATATATAAAATGTCAAAATCAGTAAATAAAAAAATACTTTCAAAGAGACAAATGAGACGAAAAATTGCAGCTGGTGTAAAAGCTACTTTAAACTCTTTAAGTATTCCTGATGTCTCCGTTAACCATGGTCCTTCTACTAATAAGCTAACCCTGCCCGTTACCCAAATGAATACTAATCACAATGTTTCATATGAGATTGACGAACCCTTCTTGAATGAAGATGTCCATATAGCTGGTAGTAGTTCGACACATTCATTGGAATATTTAAACGACAAATCAATTTCAAAAGATCGAATTAACTCAAGTCTACCAACAGACAATGAAAATAGTGAAACTACTCTTTTAGCCAATAAATTATCTGCCTGGGCTCTTAAATTTAATATCAAACAAAACTCATTGGGCGAACTCTTAACAATTCTTCAACCCGAATTTCCTGGTCTTCCTAAAGATGGAAGAACGTTATTAAAAACACCAAGAAACTTTCATTCTATTAAATTAGATAATGGTTCGCTAGTTTATTTTGGCATCGAGCGAACTTTGAAAGGATTAATTGGTGGGGGTTTTAAGAATGATAAGATATCAAATTGTGTTGAATTGATTATTAATATTGATGGTATTCCATTATTCAGTAGCAGTAATTCCATGAAAAATTCTGCCGAATTCTGGCCTATTCTTGGCAGCTGCTACAATTTCAAGAACGATCTTCCTTTCTGCATTGCTGTATATTCGGGAAATGGGAAACCAAAACCTTTGAATATTTATTTAAAACAATTCCTAAAAGAAATGAAAACTTTAACCATAAATGGGTTTGTTTACAAAAATGAAATATTTTTGGTAAAAATTAAGTTCATCACTTGCGATGCGCCAGCTAGGGCTTATTTAAAATCAGTCATGAACCACAACAGTAAATTTGGCTGTGAAAGGTGCAAATTAAGAGCGAACTATGTTAATAAGACGGTTTGCTACCCCATAAATCCAGAAGTAGGCCATGACAGGACCAAAGATGATTTTACCAATTTTATAAATGACAATCATATAGTTGGAAAATCTCCTTTTATAAAACTAAAAATTAATTTAGTTTCTCAATTCGTTTTGGACCCAATGCATTTAATTTATTTAGGGGTTGTTCGGCGCCTATTAGTGAATAATTGGGTTTGTGGAGAGAGACCGATTAAATTATCAAGAAATCAAATCGATCAAATTAATTCAAATATTCTTGATATTAATAACCACATTCCAACAGAATTTTCTAGAAAATTGAGAACCTTGGATGATATTAAGAAATGGAAAGCTACAGAATATCGGCAGTTTCTGTTATATCTTGGGCCTGTTCTTCTGCACGACACTGTTGATGATTGCAAATACCATAATTTCTTATTATTACACGCTGCTGTTTTCATATTATCGAACAAAAATTTAATTTCAAAATTGCTTGTTGATGCAAAACATTTCTTACAAAGATTCGTTGTGGAAAGTTCGAAGTTGTACAAAGAAACATTTGTTGTTTATAATGTTCACTCTCTCCTACATATCTGCGATGATGTTAAATTATTTGGGCCCTTAGAATCATATAGTTGTTTTTTATTCGAAAGTTATTTAGGACAATTGAAAAAACTTGTTCGTGGACAAAAACATCCACTTGCCCAAATATGGAATAGACTGAGTGAACGTGAAAACACACAAATGTTATCAAAAAAAAACAATTCGTTTAAACCAATGAATATTACAACCAAAAGAAACTTTTTCCAATGTGAACAATTGATAACTCCTCGTTTCAGAATATCGATACGTTCCCCCGATAACGTGTTTGCTATCAATAATAATATTTTCATCATCAAATCGATAATTTGTGTTGATAATGTATATAAATGTATTGTCGTTCCTTTTAAATATCTGCAGGATCTATATAAAAACCCCATAAACTCATCTAAACTTGGCATTTATTTTGCAAAAGGTTACTGCCCCACCAATACAATTATAGTTTCAGACATTGCAGTCAAATGCATGTGTCTACCATTTAAAGAAGGGTTTGCAATTTTCCCGCTAATTCATTATCTATAAAAATTAATTTCGTCTTGCAGACTAACAATAATAAAAATAATTTATTAATAATTTGCCCAATTGGGAGAGTAACAATGAATAATTTACTTTTATATGTGAAGACACCAAGTATACGAGGACAGCTGGATTCGGAAAAAATGTTTGTTGTCATCGAGTTCCGACAATTAAATAAAAATAATCAATTAAATAAAGAGGTAGCAGTGGTCCCGATTACGTGGCTGACAGCCGAAAACAAATGTTGGTGGCCTACGACGAAAAATGATGATACTTTCATACAACTGGTTATTCAAAAATCAGAACCACAGGAGGATTGGAAAATATTCGATGTTTATAAAGTGCATGATACTACAGGTTATATATTCATTACTATTTGTTGATTCCAATAACAAATTGATTTTATAGATAATTATGATGCAGCAAAAGTAAAGATGGACGTTTTAATTGAAGAGCAAGGAACTGAATCTTCTGAGCCAAAAGCAAGGAATGACGAAGATAAAAAGAGAAACAGAAAACGACCAAGAAGATATTCTTCCTCTACAGAAGAAAAGAATTCTAGATGCAATGACGAAAGAAAAATAAATAAAACCTCTGAAAAACATGGAAAGAGCCAAGAAAAGTCTAAGAAGGCAAGGGTATCAAGTTCATCAAGCAGTTCAATTAGCTCAATTGAAGATGAAAACTGCTACAATGCGGACAACAGCCAACAACCATCCACCCCGAAAACACATAATATGTCTTCGACACACAATTTAGGCTGCCGTAGTCAACCACGAAATTTCCGTTCCGAGATATTAAAGACACCAAATATATTGCTTGACAGCGCAAATACTACCTCTGAAGGGGTAATAATCAAATATCTCGAACAAATTAAAGCCATCCAGCTCCAACAAGGAATCCAAATAAATGAAATATTACGAATCATTCGTACATCCAACAGCAATATGACCTGCAGCAAGCCTGAAGAAATGCCAGACCTGCCGATATCAGATTTGGAGAACTTCGAGAAGTTAGAAATGTCATTAAAAAATGACAATTGTTTTGATTATTTGGTAAGTTATTTTTCATTTGTGAAACTGATTAAATTACAAAAATCATATTCTAATTTTACAGACTCGGCGCTTCGAAATTATCGGAGGTAATGATGTGCGAAATATAACTATGAATATCATGAAAAATTTGTTCACGAACGAGTTGGCTATGCAATTCAACTGGGCGGGACACGAAAAAAGATGATTTAAGGCAACTCTATGCCTCAAAGTCATCAACGGTAAAATCATTATCTTTCTCAATTAAAACTAATTTTTTGTCAAGAAATAAATTATATTGTAGCTATTATTTCTATTTTATAGTGGCAGTTGTTCGATCATTTATTGGAGCCGAAAAAGGACCATCAGTGTCCGAAAAAGCAATCGCAAATGCCATAGCGGATTGGTTGAAATTAGCCAAATCCAGACATGCGTACCACACTTTAAAGAAAGGAAATAAAAATTGATTAACTCCTTATACAATTTAAATCATTTTCAATCCACATCACATACCCTATTTCGAAAAAGATTCAATATTCTGAGAGTTCGTATTCTGAGAGTACGATAAATTTAATACATTATTCATTATATGTAAAATACTTTATTCAACATTCAACTAAAAATCTTGAAACACTTTAAATAACAATGTTTTATGTACGGTAGGTATATAGCACGATTATTAAATACGTTAACCAGACGTGGAACAACCACCTTTATTATAAGCTTCACCCATACGTTTTATTCACGGTTTATTGAGTGGTAATATTTGCAATTTTTATACGTAGATGATAAACGTAATTTAAATTAAAACTAAATACTAATTTCAAACGTATATAAACGATTTATTTGATATGTTATTTATACGTAAATTATTAACGTCTATTCAACTATTAACCGCAAACGTTAAACAGACGTAAAATAATCACTTCTATTAAACGATTCACGTATACGTTTAATTCATGGTATATAGTGCGATCATTTTTCGAATTAATATACGTAGATGATGAATGTATTTTAAACCAAAACTTTTAAACGTTTTAAATCAATTTACTTGATACGTTATTTACACGTGAATCATTAACGTGTAATTAATAAATAACAGTAAGCGTTTTCAATACGTAAAAAAACTATGTTTATTAAACGACTATGTTATACGTTTTTTATATAGTATATAGCGCGGTCATTTTTCTACTTTTTATACGGTTTAGGTTAATACTCATTTTTAACGTTTATTAAACCTCCAAGTGTTTCCTGGGTATGAACTTCATTTACCACTACATCTTTGAAAAGGAACTGTTTACTTCGATAAACCTAAACGTAATTGAAAAAGAAATATAATACCATTATAGATACACTCCACGTATAATCCAATAATACCACCTATTTTACAAATTGTTATTTACTATAGGCAGCATGCGCGGAACGTACCTTAGCACCTACGTCAAGGAGAACAGGCCCCCAATTCTGTAAGCAATCCGTTAAAATAAACGGTCCGTTTGATTACGTATGTATGGAAACCGGTATTCATTTAACGGATATACGTCATCAAACGGACCGTTTATCTTAACGGATTGGTTACAGAATTGGGGGCCAGGTATAGCGTTGTCACTCTCTGGCTACTGACATCCAATATCTAGTCATTGCAGACTGAACGTTGCGCTTGTCTCTCAGCTCTTATCTTCTTTCTTTACTGTCATGCCAAAATCTCTTGTCGCTGGCCAAAACATAACCTCAATCAATACAAATAGCGTGCATCTTATCAAAATCATTGAGGAAGAGTATAATAATGTTAATTACCTAAAATTTCGTATTACTTCTTTGTGGATACTAATGTGTTGAATAGTATAAAAGTTTCTAGTGATCAACATCGATTGCTAATTTGAAATGGCCAAAGTTAGAGAAACGGTGGTCTCAAATTGTGAAAAGAAATTCATTGAAACGAATTTAGCACAATGGAATGTAAGTAACAATTTCATTTGATCAAAATATCAAATATATGTATGTAGGTTTCTAACTACAGGGTAGGACATGTAAAAGTAACCCGTTCACAGGGACATTACATTTTTACATAAATATTATGAATTAAAAAGTCGGATGAGATCTGGCAAGCACCCGTTTAAAATTATCAAAATAAGTACTTTCATTAATTTCTTTTCATTTCGACACGTTTTGAAAGTACTTAATTAAATTGAAAAAATTAATATTGTCTTAACTCTGTCAATGCCCCGAGACGGGACAGACTTGTTATACGATCATTTGATGTGGGCATCAAAAGGGTTAATAACAGGAATAAAAAACAATTAGAAGATCGAATAGTAACAAAAGATATGCAAAAAAGGTGCTACGTAATCTTTTGAAAAGAACTCAATTTTTTCATTAAACTAGGCTTCATTAGTTATTGATATGCTTAAAAATAACATTTTTAACTTCTTTTATTCTTTGACAAATGAATGCATTTTAATAATTCGTTTCCCTTGTTAAAATTAGATTCAATAAAAATTATACATTTTAAAGTCTTAATGTGTAATTGAGCCACTGGATCACAAATTGCGTCTTATGTAAGTAAAGTCTCAGGCAGGGAAGATATGTTTTTGAAAAGCCTGACAAACTTATTTTTGAATGAATTGCAAAATTTGTTGACTTGTAACATCACTGATACTTTGCCATTCGAGAATTCATAACTGAAAATTAGAACAAAATAATCAACAACGAAAAATCACATCAGTCTAAAGGCGTATAGGGGATTTCTTATGTGTAGTTATAGATTTTCAAATGGGACTGTAGCAGTAGTGTAAAAAACCAATAAAATTTGAAATTCGTTCGAAAAGTAAGAGTGTGGCAATCTTTTATTAAACATCGTTCCTCCTCGCTGGACTCTGTATAAAAATGGGCAAATTTGACCAGCACAAATAAAATTCTTATAATAAAATTTTACCTCTTGTCTACTCAATCCGGACACACCCTGTATATTTACACTGAGGATATAAGAGGATCAGAAGTACTACTAAATAAGTGATTAATGTACATATTATTATTATTTATTTTCTAGAGGATTGATGGAAGAGCTTTCGACGAGTTCAGAAATTTGAATATCAATTTCGGAAAGGATTGGGGCTGCAGTTATGTCACATTGGGCAAAACCACAGTCCTGGCCCAAGTCTTCTGCGACATTCAAGTACCAAAGTCCTCCAGACCGAGCGAGGGCCTGTTGAACTTGAATTTGGAGCTGAACCCGATGGGAGCTCCACATTTCGAGCCCGGCAGGCAATCGGAGATGTCCATTCAGTTGAACAGGCTCCTAGAGAAGTGCATTAAGGACTCCAAAGCCGTTGATTTAGAATCGTTGTGCATCAAGGTGAAGGAGAAAGTCTGGGCGCTGCGGGTCGACTTGAATGTGTTGAATCATGATGGAAACATTCTCGATTGCGCTTCGATAGCAGCTTTGGCTGCGTTGGCGCACTTCAGGCGTCCTGATGTGACTTGCGACGGAGAAGACGTCACAATCCATACTTACGCACAGAGGGATCCAATACCTACTGTACTACATCATTTTCCAGTTTGTTGCACCTTTGGAATATTCAAGAATGGGTAAATTGAGTAGTAAAATTAATATATGTATCAAATTGTTGTGCTTCTTGGAGATTGTGGGGATGTCAGTGTTAAATCGCTAAAGCAAATCGTCTTAAGCATTATTAATATTAAATCTGAATGAATTTATTAAATTGTTTCAGAGAGAATATTCTGGCAGATCCATCCCTGTTGGAGGAGGGCGTTGCTGAAGCTAATCTAACAGTAGCCTTGAATGCGTACAAAGAACTGTGCACTTTACATTTAGGCGGTAGTGCTTTAATGCTGCCAGAGTTAATATTGCAAACCACCAATAAAGCAGCCGCAAGGGCTGCGAAAGTCGTCCAAATAATCAAGTATCACATAGAGGAAGATTTCGTGCAGCGCAAGGAAGGCAAGGACATTGGCTTTCACAACAATTTAATTACTCAGGAAATTGCTAATGAGAAAAAGTTGGAGCAATTTCTGGATAGGTGGACGATAGTCGGTTCGGCCAAGAAGCGTTCTAAAGGTTCAAAGAAAATTTTGAGTGATGAGGCAAAAGAAGAGAATGTTAAAACGCCAGATATCAAGAGTTTGGAAAAAGGATCAGCTGCTCTTCTTCCTTTGGAGAAAGGAGAGAACGTTTGGAACGCTAGCAGCGAGGAGGAGGAGGAAATGGATTACAAAAATTCCGAATCGGAAGTTCAAGTTGGTAACATGGACGAATCGGATGGTAGTGAGGAAGAAGCAGTGGTCGTCTTGAATGCGGATAAAATAACTAACAAGAAGAAAAGACAGAAACTTAAGTAGAAAACAACGTGTGGAAATAAAGCAAGTTTTTAAAAGAATATCTATATATTTTTAGTAAATAACAGTCTCCATAAAGTTCACATAAAAATCGTCTTATGTTCCTAAAATTATGGGGTAGATTAAAACAGTTATATTTACAATGACATAAAAATACGAGGCACATGTGTTTGATCGATTCGATATGTTTGTTCACAAAATCTGTTTCGGCCTACATGCCTGAAAATTATAACGAATGACTTTACAAACCTAACAGAAATAATTATAACAAAATGCTTTTCCAACTATCCCTATTACATAATCATACTATTGCGATTATAGTGAAATGCATCACAATATTCAACCTTCTGTGCTTTCCGTGTCTTCGCTTTCTGTAATTACAAGTCGCTCTCCTCTCCAATGAGTACTTTCTGTGACAAGTGTTGAGGAACTTGAAGAGGACAATCTTCTGTAGCTCAAGCCAGACAAGGGGCTCTAAGAATCGTATCCCCTTTGAGGTGAAGCCACCGGTGAAGGTGGAGGTGGTAACGGGCTGAAGTATGTCGAAGACCGGGAACTGGGAGATGGCGGGCAACTTTCGCTGTGGCAGTTGGATCTTGGTGTTGGTGGAGGAGGAAATGGACCTCTGTCGTACCGGTGCATGGGGTAATTGTAGTCGCTTTCATCGCAAACGTCCGTCGAACAAGGCGTTGGCGGAGGAGGCTGGTTGATTGACCGATAGTGACGATAAGGTCGGTAACGGGACGAGGGACTCGTCCCACGGGACGCAGTTGTCGTGGCAGGACTCGGCGGAGGGTTTAGCGTTTCCCGCGGGTAACACGTTACACTCGATGATCCGTTTGTGCTACTCGAAGCCCCAGTCACGTGGTTGCGGTCATAACTCAAACTTTGACTCCCGTTGATCATGGACATGTGCACGACGTCCGGAATACCCTTCCTCAACTTCTTACTCTTAATATGAGCGCGGGACTGCGCCGGGTTCAACGGATCCTCTGATTGATCCTGAGGTATTTCGTTGATTGCAAATTTCCTCTTCAAAATTAGAAACACCACTATGAAACCGACAGCAGCGGATATGACGGAAAAAATCACTATTAGCATCGTATTCGAGCCGGTCTTCACTTGCCCGGAATATCTATTCACGGCCGTCGAACAATTAGCTTCCTTCTCGTCTGCACCGTCCGCACAATGTTCATGCCCGTCGCAGAGCAAATGTATCGATAAACAAACGGCAGTGTGGGGACACCTGAACTCGTTCTTCTTGCAACAACGGGCTTCATCCGATTCATCCGGACATTGCGGGAGCCCGTCGCAGACGAATTTTTGATCGATACAGTGCCCATTTTGGCAGCGGAACTCGTCCGATTTACATGTTGGGCAGCCCGCTTCGTCGCTCTCGTCCGGACAGTCGGGTTGCCCGTCACACCTCCACTTCACAGGGATGCACTCTTTGTTGCCCCTAGCTTGGGTTGAACAGGTGAAATAGCCATTTCCGCAGTCTGGTCTGGCAAAACAGGTCCTCTTGTCATTTTGGAGAGCTAGTCCTAGCAAAAAAATCAGAATGTAATGCTCAATATTATTTCAAATTCTAATACTAGAAAGGTTACTATTAAAATATCAACATTCAAAATTTATTCCCTTTAATTAAACCGGTGGAAAATAACATTACTTTCACTATGGAATGTGATAGATAATATGTTCACATCCATGTGACTAACGGGTGGATTCTGTGCACTCTCGTAAGATCTGTAACCTCGTTACTATGGAATCGTATGATAAAGAACAGCGAATGGATTTACAGAATTATAGGTCTTATGAGAATACACAGAATCGACCAATTGTTGTTCCATTGGGTATATTGATTTACATAACATTTAATAATAATTTACCTTGAGGACAAGCACAAACGGCGCTTGTGCCATTCACAATGCACAAATGAGAGCACCGTTTCTGAAGAGGTTGGATACAGGAGTGGTTCCTGTCGGGCTGTTTAACGGACACTAAATCCAAAATGTGGGAAGCATGGTTCAATATGACGGACCTTGAGCCGCCTGTTTTCAATTCGAGACGTTGCAATTGTTGAATTTCACGATCCAGCCAGTACAGCCAACCAGAATGGACCGTTAGTTGGGTGACTCGAGAGTTGCTTTCATTCAGAAGGACATGTCTGTTGGAGAAATATTGCAATTTATCATGGGAAACAAATAATGGAACATAAAGCTGCGTTCATATCATAACAGTAACTGTCACGATAGCACTGCCATAGCAGTTCACCTCCATGGCATTGTGACAGTAGCTGTCTGCACACTGTTCTGACTGATCTCCTGACAGTGACAGCTGTGTTATGTGATAGTAAACTCAGTCACTATGTGCCACCTATACCTTTTCAACTTCAAATTGGGTCCAAACAACTTCAATTTGGGAGTAAATAATTTCACAATGGGACTAAAAAAATTCAAATTGGAAATAAACAATTTCAGATTGAGACTAAACAATGCCATATTAGGAATAAACAATTTGAAATTGTGCTGTCAAAAATTTCACGAGTTTCACATTTTTAATTTTTCAATTCACAGTCACGGTACTTGAAAAAATTAAATTAGACAAAATCAAGATTCGTTGTACTCATATATGTTTGTCTGAAATTCGATTTTTTTCCTCCTAATACGAAATTGTGTAGTTTCAATTTGAAATTGTTTATTCAAAATACGAAACTGTTCAGTACCAAACTGAAATAGTTTAGTACCAGTTTGAACTTGTTTAGTACCAGTTTGAAATTTCACTTGATATTGTGACAGAACAGCACGACAGTACTGTCTTGAAACTTATTCCCGTTTATACAGAGAGACGCTGTCATGACAGCAACTGTTGAGACGACTGTCATGGTGGCAATAGGGCTTAATAAATGCAAAAAATAAATTTTCAAAATTACATTTTGCTTGAGCCAACACTTCCTAGACCCTTATAGTCAATGAGAATGGAATCTCAATTCGATTCAAGAGTAGCCTTACAATGAATATCACTTAAAAGATGTAAAAGAACCAGAACTCACTGGTTATCTCCATCTATATTGCACATGTGAATACTAGGTCCCTGAGCCCATACGACGAGATCATTTTCGGCATCAACAGCAACCGCGGCGATGTCAGAACCTTTTGTTATGACAATCCGCTGGCTCCCGTCCATTCTAGTTCTGATAAGTTGAGGGGTGACGCCAACGTCAGTGTAAAAGAGCAGCCTTTTCGTCGGGTGGATAGCGAGCAAACGAGGTTTTTCCCCTTTCTTGCTGATGACCACTCCAACTGTTGAGCTGTTGTCCAAACGGGTCACATTGATGACGTCTTGCACAGAACAAGACCAGAAGAGCAATCGGCCTAAGGAATCAATGGCAATGTCGAAGGGATGGTGGCCTTGATTGCTCGGTACTATCACAGACATGTGGAGGCCGGTCGCTTCTGCCCTCTTGATCGAAGGTGTTTTTCCTTCGATCTGACCAAAAAAATCATATTGCATAAATCTGTACAGTGTGTCCCCAGATTGAGTAGAAAAAACTTTTTTTTTTCGACTTTACAAAAAAAGATTTTTCATAAACATTTTTGCTTGTCAAAAAAATTACATTACCATTTTCGATATTGATCTCAGTAATAGATTAAATATTGGAGGTTTCTTACAATGTTATCTTTAATTCCAACTCACACAATAAATATTTATGGACTCCATACGATAATTTTTGAAAACTAGTCTAAACTTTAATCAAACAAAAAAAGTTTACTTGTCAAAAACATTAAATTACCAATAGAACATTTTACATTCAATAAACAAGGTGCTTAGAAATAGAGGACACAAATTTATTCAGAGAGAGAAAAGCTGCATCATTCTTCATTTTAGAAGAAAATTTCATAAAAAATAGTTATTTGCTTTTAAAAAATAAGTCTAAATATGAAATGCAGTTGACAAAAAAGTAGAATACATGTTTTTCAACGTTTTATTAGCAAACTCACAAGCAGAATTCTAGATTCATTTAATTCAGAAACATAAAAGCCAGGAACAGCTTCTCCAGAATGTAATCTGTTTTAACCGACTGACCAAGTTCCATGGTTATTTTCGGTCATTTTATTAAATTCACATATGCGCTGTAAACATTCATACAGTACCAGTTTAGAAGGGAACTTTGTTTCTTCACCCTTCTTGGCGTCTAGCCACACAAAACAAAACAAAAATGGGGCTTTGCAAAAAGCGGTTGTAATAAATTATTCGTAAACTTAAATTTGGTTTACCCAGTACAAATTATGCTGCAGAGGATCATAGTCGATCGCTTTGACTCCTTTCAGCCCTTGAATTGGTAAAACGGCTTCCAGGCAATCTGAAGTATCGGGCAGGAGTCGAACAGCCAAATTCCGTTGGCTGTAAATCATGAATTTTTTGGGCGCTGGAAACAAAAACAATCGTGATGACAGTGAATCAGGAGGTTGTTGATAACTTACGGATGCAGGTGTTATTTTGAAGTTGATAATGGGTGGGGCAAGCACACGTATATGTTACAGGATCTCCGTGATTTTGTGCAGGCAAAGCCAAACACAAATGCGAGCAATCGCCGTTGTTGACAGCGCATTGATTGAATTGCTTGTCTTTCTTTTTCTGCACGACCAGTAAATCAGTGACGTTTCCAGGTAGAGTGTAGATGGTAGAACGATTTCCTCCGATCGTTTTGTCGATTTTGTAGATTTCACTCGAACTTTCATCACTCCAAAATAAGTTTTCTTCGTACAGAGTCAATCCGACAGGTTTGCTCATTGCATCTTTAAACAACTGCTTTTTATTCAAACCGTTCAAATCTGAGGACCATATCCCTGAATTCTTTTCCGCCCAATACAGACGCTTCCGTTCGAAATCCAACGTCAATCCTGTGGCTAAGCCCATATTCATGATCAACGTGATCGTATCTGATCCATCCATACTAGCTCTTTTGATCTTATAGGTCCGACCCCATTCCGACCAATACATGAAACCTTCGTGAGGATCCAAAGTTATACTGTGCGGTGCATCAACGTCTTTCCAAAGTAGGGCTCTCCTACTGGAGCCGCCCAACCGAGACACTTCGATCTTGTTCGCTTGCGGATCGGCCCAGTAGATGTTATGGGCAACCCAATCCACCGCGATTCCCTCGGGAGCAGCTAACCCCAAATCGATGACGCGTTGCGGGTCGGAGCCGTTCACGTACGCTCGCATAATAGTCCGGAGCTTCGAATCACTCCAATAAATCCGCATGTTATTAACGTCGTAATCCACGGAACTAGCATACTTAATTCCCGTCAGGGGAAGCGTCATCTCATTGTCGCCGTTCTCAATGCTAACCCTTCCAATACTATCTGGTTTAGTGTAAAGGAGGAACGCATCGGGAATCACACAATGATGCTTATCTCTCGTCAGTTCGTAATTAATTTGGCATTTGCAAACGTAAGTTTTGTTGTGCCGGTAAAGGCAGATGTGCGAACATCCGCCATTATCCAGCGAGCAAGCGTTTGCTCCTCTGGATTCCTTCAGAGTGACGGCTTTCAAACCCATTACGTTGGCAATTTGATCTATTATTATTACCCGTTGACTCCCCGATTCCTTATGCGCTCTGTCGATCGCTCTTCTCTGCCAATCGGTCCAATACAAGAAATCTCCCATTAAGGTGAACCCAAAAGGATGGATAATATTGTCGCTGATTAAGACGCGCCGGTCTGAGCCGTCCATGTTTGAATATTCTATCTTGTCTGTTTTCGCGTCGCACCAATATATCTTCCGATTCTCCAAATCGAGCGTCACACCGTTCGGCCAGCCGAGATTATTCGAAATGATGATTTCCCTCTCAGACCCGTCTAAATTCGCCCGTTCGATTTTTGGTCGTTTCTCATTCCAATCCGACCAGAACATCCAACCTAATTCAGGCGCAACGACTATCGCCCTCGGTTCGACCAACCCGTCACTTATAATCACAGTTCTATATTGCCCGTTCAAACGAGCGACTTCAATCCGATCTAGTCCAGTGTCAGTCCAGTAGATGTTCCTAGCCACCCAATCGACCGTAATCCCATCGGGATTGTATATCTCTGAAGTTAACACGTCTGCTTGTTCCGATCCATCCAACTTAGCTCTTTGTATTTTCGTCACTTCCTCGTCCGTCCAATAGATGAAATCATCCACCGGATCGTAATCCACAGCGATTGAATACTTCACGTTGCTGATGTTCAACACTTTATAGGAGTACTCGGGTGAATCGAGGTAAATTATACAAATATCCGTTCTCCTCGCTAAGAGTAAAATTTCTTTTGGACCGTCCGCGCAAGTCCGATTATTAATCAATTTGATTCCGATAGGACAAGCGCAACTATAGCCAGGCGGTTCACTCGCTAGAAGACAGATGTGAGAGCAGCCGCCGTTATTGTGTTCGCAAGGGTGCGATTGGTATGGTTGCCGCCGCTCATCCCAAGCATGTATGTCCATTAAAACTAAATCCGAGTGAATGAATTCCCTCGGTGGGTCCAAAGAGTTCCGATCGTATACATGTATGGACCAAGTTTTCCAATCCGTCCAATAAAGCTTACTTTGAAACTGAGTTAAAGCGAATGGATACTGGGAACCAGACTGAACTACTCGTTTCCTGTTGTTTCCATTATAATCCATCACGTCGATAAAGAGCAATTTACCGTCCATCCAATAAATTAATTCTGATTCGTAATCAACGCTGAGGCCGTTCGGCCAGTAAATGTCCTTCGAAACTATAACGGTCCTGCTTGAGGGGTTACCGTCCATACTGGCACGTTCGATTTTGGGAAATTCGCCCCAATCAGTCCAGAACATCAACCTTTAAACACACATACCAATTAGATTCAGAAAAATATAGATTCATTACAATACAGTTTTAGAAAGAAATGTTTGTATTTACCCTTTCATAGGAACTAAAGCTATGGCACGTGGTTGGTCCAAATCGGACCAGAACAACACCTTCCTGTACTTCTCCTTCATAGTGGCAACTTCAATACGATTGGTTTCACTGTCTGACCAATAAAGTTTTCCAGTAAACCAATCGCAAGCTAAACCATCCGGGGACAGTACTTCATTACTTATGACTTCAATCTGCAAAAGGAAAATTGTTCTTAAAGACATTTTTTTTTGTAATAAATAAGCGATAAAATATCACTACTACAGTATAAATCGAAGTCCTTCTATTTGTTGTTTTTTTTATAGGTATTTTACATTAAAAAATATGAAATTATCAAATTCAATGAAATTCGGTAAAGGATCATTGAAAATATATGGGGCCATGAAGATCATAAGGATAAAAAAATCTAAGCATTAGAATGCACATTGAAGAAAAATCGAACCTTATTTTCAGCCTCCAAGCCATTATATTGCACACACTGCACATTCTCGAATCCATGGTCCGTCCAACAGAACTTACTCTCCGCATATAGGAAATCAAGTGCTATCACGTCAGTTAAATTTCGGATGAGAATAGTAGGCTTGATTTTACCAGTACGGGTCGTGTTCACCATTCGGATGTCTTTCGTGGTCGAATATAACAGCACTGTGTTGTTCTGTTGTTGGCCAAATCCTTTAAAAAATGAAAATCAAATTACTGTTCATTCCGGGAATGTCAATTGTGTTGCTAGATATGGTGTCTATATTTAACGTAGATACGATCCACTTCACACCTATGAGTTTAATAAAATGATATTCCAAAATAGTTGCTCTACTCATTTCTACTACAGTACTGCAGAGTGAAATCTTCCTTAGCAGACTCCTTTTATGAGGGTGGAGATTACGGGCGTAAATTCAGTAATTACAAAAACGATTTGTTATTAATTTGAAATTTGGAGACTAGGATCCACATACATCAAAGCAAGTTAAACATTTGTATAAAAAATAAAAGGCCCATTATCTCTAGTCCATTTTGGGATAATTGAATTAATTTTTAGGGGGAATATAAGAAAATGCTAGAGTAATATATTTGTTTTGGTTAGTTTTGAGTGGTTAAATTTTTTCGTTGTATTTGAGATACACCCTGTGTAATAAAATACAATAACACTGGAGGGAAGTAACGAACTTAGATACTCGTTAGGAAGAAAATTTAGACGGACATTGTGAAATTTTCTAGTTTGCTGGATTACTGGAAAGTTGCAAAAAAAACGAATTTTAATGACGTAAACCATGCTCAGTACACAGGTGCAGATTCAAAGGAGCCCATCCGAAAACGCCGGATTACTGGGTGTGCTAGATTATCGCACAGCCGGATTTGTGAGACTACTGTAAAATTGTCGCCCTAAAATATTATTATTATTATTTATTTAAATTTTGAACATTTAAATCAAGAAAAATTATCCTTACTGGTTTTACTTGTTTACTTATTTTTTCCAAACTAAGTTTATTGAGTGTGGACAGCACAATGTATAACCGATACAACTTGTTGGAATATAATTTTATTTTCACCTTGGAGTTATTTTTTAGAATGCCTTTAATTAAATGATATAAATGATTAACTGATCTTTCATCATTAAAAGTTTTTATGCATTATTGAAAAATAGTATATATAGAACAAAACAGAAATATCGAGAAGAAGGGCATCAGTAAGTAAAATTCGCACCACCAAAGACTCCGTTGAGACAAAAGAAGAGACCAACGGCGAAAAGGCGGACCCATCTTGAGTGCTGCTTCATTTGAGCACATGAATTGAGCCTCGCTACATCATAAACAATCGAGATGGTGTTCAATTCTCCATCCGATCTTATCTCCAAGAAATCTCAACACTCGCGGCACACGCGATCGCGATAGGGCGCGGTCCAACCAAGGGCGGTCTGCACATTAACGGGTCTATTTTGGAAACGGTACGTCTTTGTTGGTCCTTCGAACCATCACCGCGCCAAACGTAAATAAACACAACACCAAAATCACACGGCCGCCCTCAACATCGCTCCATTTTATTTTCGTGCGCGTTCCGCTCACTGATTGGACGGCGAGGAGAGGTAGTTTGCAGAAATGTACGTTACCGAAGATTTATTCACAGAATGAAATTTAACATAATTGTATTTGTTCAGAAACATTAATGGTATACAGAGCTCATGGATATAAATTCACTTGCGTTGATAGTGCTACTGGGCGCTAGATGGCAGTACCTGCAACCATCCATAACTTTTCCCATTTGACCGCTTACATCACGGAATTATATTAGTCCGTGATTTACATAGTTTTTGTGAGTTTCATTTTTATAGATCTTAACAAATGCTAAGCAGGAGTAAAAATAGAAATAAAACCCGGTTGAAATTATAGACGGAATGTGTATTTGGCTCACCCTAGCGTCAGGAGGTTGAAAGTAAAACGGGATTATGCAGGGACCTATTTATTAAGATACAGTTCCCTTCGATTAAATAATGGATTTATTTGTTTTAGCTCTATGACTTAACCTGCAATTTTGACATTTATGTCAGTTTTCTAGTCAACTGTCAATTGACGTACTTATTTTCTCGAAT
>JAUIMY010000254.1:0-52709 GCA_033557855.1 Hydrochus callosus | reverse complement strand
GGACCCATGGATCCAATAGAGCATAGACCACAGAGGAATAGAATGTTTCTTTGAACTAAGCGCGTGTACAGCGCCGGAACGGCGTACTACTGAGTTAACAATAAGTAATGTCGTCGGACAGGAATTCGTCATAAAATCAATACTAACCGAGTTGTTCAAAATTCTTCGACAATTTCATTGCCTTCATCTTCTTCATCACATGGTTTCAAACTAATATAGATTGAGTGATCTTTCGAATGGAAAACTCCAGTGACAAGTCAGATTTTCTTCGGCAAACATTTCTTGGACGTAGTCATCTGTTCAGCCGTAGTGGGGTGGGCGTTTCCTTGGCGAGCAGGCGAACTCCGCAACTAAAACTGTCACGGGAAGTACATCGGGGGAGGTCAAACGCCAGCGGAAGGAAATACTGTCTGTGGAAAACATTATCCCTTGGAGTGGAGTCTCAAACGAGCGATTACGGCGTCATTTCCGAGTAGGCATAACTTAAAACGGCAGCTCGAGGAGGTCGTTTAGTGCACACTCGGCTGCACCATCCTCTCCGAACAACTAATAACTAGAATATTAAGTGCTATCTCGTGATTCCGCCTGATGCATTCCGGGATAAGGATGGAGGAGGCGTTCGCTGGCGCAGTATATTTTCTTCAGCGGCTCACCCCTTAGCCGCCGGTTCCACCCTTCATCGCAGTCGCCTAATCCCTCTTGCCTCGTCTTCGTCTCCCTCGCTTCACCTCACCGCGCCGCACAGTGGGCGGAATCGACAATCTAAGAGGATAAAAATAAAAATTTTATAGTGATCAATGCCGGCATTGATGGTCAATTTTGAGATTTCCAAAACAATTCAGACAAAATTTACTTGTTTAAAGGAGTTTTATATTTTTGTTACCTTGAAATTCTCTTACGTTATTTTGCGGATGTGTTAGATTATGCAACAATTTTTTTTTAAATATCAACATACGTATTTTATTTAATTTTTGGAACCAGCAAGTCTTTTTACGTTGGGTGGTACGAAAATTTTGTTGGGTTACGTTGAAAAAAAATTGAAAAATTGGTAAAAATATGTAGCAGTTTTTACCATGCAGTTTTCGTCTGAAATATTTTTTGTAAACTGAATAATAACGAAAATATAGCATTATTGCATTACTTCTTCCTCATCCTGTATATTAATTCAACTAGTTTAAATTGGTATACTCTAAATAGATTAATCAATAATAAAAGATAACAATTTTATCCGTACAGAATGTCAATTCCGCCCACTGTGCGCCGCCTCGTGATGCCGCAGTTTTCCCAAGTAAATCCTGCGACATCTCAGCTCTGCCTCTTGATCTAATTCCACTCAAAGAGTTGGCTAAATGACTAGAGCACAATGTCCATTTCTGTAAATGGAAATTGAGCGGAGAAATTGTGGTTCATTCATGACCATATACGAGGGTCGTCTCAAAAGTAAGTTACACTATTTTTTATTCAATAAAATATAGTAATTTTTTGTTCAAAGTATATTTAAAAAAAAACCTACATATTTAAAAATAAAAAAACAAGACTGCGAGTGAAATAGCTTCAGCCACATCCGCCATATGAAATTGCATAAAGCTCCAAGCCGGTGCACTATGGTGGATGCGCCGGGATATTAATTCTCACGTACCTATTACTCGACCTTTGAATAATGCGATTTCAACGCGTTTTTTTTTGGACGTATGTAATGCCCGTGATACGTAAGCGTCTCATGGAAAACTACATTCAGTAGACCTTGCAATGGTATTTACGAAACCTCATCGAGAAACAAGGGTTTCTGTTGTCCACTTTCAAATATCAAGCCTTTGTTTCTCGATGACTTGGGATCAATACCGGGCGATAGTCGACTTTTTGCATAATTCAGAAAATGCACTGGCTCAGCCGGGCCTCTACGAAGGCAACACTTCCCTCTAATAAGACAAATTCCACCATCTTCCTCCTTCCTTGCGTTCGGAACTGTAGCAAATAGCAGGGGTTGTCGGTTCTGTGCACCTCCACCTCCTTATTGCCGCGGGGGTTAATTACGTATCGGAAGCTTTCTTAAAGGTCAAATATTTGCGAGCTCTGTTGAGCGTTTTAATTAGGTGTAGCTGCGAAAACGCTGCTACTGGCATCCCGAGGGAGTCGCCTCCCAACGCTGCCTCGATTCTAACAATTGGGGAATCGTCCCCAAAGCTGCCCCAATTCCAACAGGTCGGAGAGTCTATCCCCAAAGGTGCCTTGATTTTAATAATTCGAGGATTCGCCCTCAAAGCTACCCCGTTTCTAAAGATACAAACTGATTTTGGGAGAATTGGGACAGCTTTGGGGAATTCCTGGTGTTAGGAAAAAGGGACAGGTGTGGGAAGAAGGGGACAGCTTTGGAGGTAGAGAGGAAAGTTTTGTGAAAAAATGGTAGCTTGAGGAAAGAGTGGCAGCTTTAGAAGAAAGAGGTAGCTCGAGGAAAAAGTGACAGCTTGAGGAAAAAGTGACAGCTTGAGGAAAAAGTGTCAGCTTGAGGAAAAAGTGGCAGCTTGGGGAGAAGGAGGAAAATAGTTTTCCAATTGACGAATGAACAACGCCCCAAGCCCAACATTAATATTTCACTGCATTATGGCACCGAAAGTTCCAGTCTCTCTCTTCGGGTTGAAGGCAAACTTCAATCCGAACTTGACAGCAAAGAGTAACCCAACTAGTTAACCTCCTCGCTTCGAAGTTACGTAGCGTGCTATTTGGCGACTGCTAATCAAACACATTTTGGTTTTGGGGTAAAAAGTGTTTGTCTTAGTACTAGTTAATTGAGCGTTTATAAAGAGGGCGAGGTGGAGCACTTTGATGCGTGCTGTCTGTGTCACGTTCGCTGAGGGAGAACCCTTTTCAAGGGCCGAGCAAAACAAAGAGATGCCAGAGACAATAATTCGAATGGAAGGATATAATAATTTCAAAGGTTTCCGTGGCATTACACGTTCGAGTGAGGGTAACCCACAAAGAGTCTGAAAATTTACCTGTTTTACATAATTTGGTGAAGGGACTAATGCTAAATTTAATCACATTTCGAATGAATTTGCGTAGTAAACATGGAAGAAAAACTCAGTGTGTTCAAGTTGAGGAATATGATAGTGGATCCGCGATGTTAACGATTCCTCGATGTTGGCAGATCGTCGATGTTAACATGTCAGGGAGTAAATCTCCCGCGATTATAAATTTAAATTGGCCCGAAGGAGGAACCAATTTCGGGCGCTGAGAGCCACCAGCAAGTCAGGTGGACTGACGTAATGAAAACCTTGTTAAAAGTTTCGCCCATTTATCGGCGGTCTTGGATAAATGTCTCCTCGTCGGAGTCAAGCGAACGAGAGGGAGAAAAAGGTAAAAATAGGGCCGCCTCCGCACCAAATTGAATGGAACTGCTAACGTATAGCCCCGATCCAGGGACCTTACGGTGAGCTTTGGCAACATTAATTTTATGATGGCTTTTATGAGCCGCATAAAACGAACTGGGGCGATGCTTTTACCAAAGATGGGTCGGAATTAGGGTGGAATGAAGAGATTTTCTTCGGGAGACGATCGTCCGAGTAATGGCACTTTCAAACTGGACCCGGTGCAGCTTGCAGTGGACGTCGAATTATTAAAATGTAACAACGAGGATCTCCTCAAGAAATGTTATGCCTACTCCTACGTCTATTATTTTTTGTGTACTGTTGACCTCATACGTTAAAATACTGCTGTAGCAGGACGAATGAAGTACAGTAGCGTCACAACGGATTAAGCCCTGCATCTTTGCTACACACGTGACTGTGAGACGAGGCGAGCCCACCTCTCCTCTCGCTCCAACTCACATGGTATAGGGGATGGTTCACCCCCAGAATACTATTTGCCCGAAACAGCCAATTCGACAAATAGCAGTTTCAACAGTTCTATCCAGTTATAATCAGTTTTGGAGATTTAGTACCCGGCATGCGAGTCATAATTCGATTGTTTCCCGTGCTAATTCATCAGCGGGGATTCCTTGGAACGTTTCCAACCCTAACTGGGCGAACTCGCCGAACTGTTTCCCTCGCCGCGCAGCGGAGATTGAGCAAAGCAAAATATCTAGTTTCGCAGCATTTTATAATGTCGCCCGTATATTTCCATTCGGACGCGTTATACTCCCGAATAGATCACGCTGGCTGTGACAGATGCGCACGTACGGGGGAGGACACGTACGTTGTTGTTCCTGAATGATGTATTTTTCTACAACATGCACCCTAGTGCAGTCCGCAATTTTCTGCAAACGTGCGTTCTGAAAGTACAATCTTGGCATCCGTAATAACTTTCTGTTTCCTTCGCCTTTTCAGTCTCTTTCCACCCTTGTATCAACGTCATACTCCGAGACACACGTTCAACCTTACATTCTATCGGGATTTGTAGAAGCTTAGTTTTGTTTCCCTAGCCACCCCTCTGCAATTTATCCTGAAGTTCCTTATCTACTGATTAAGAATGTTATGGATGGTAGAACCTAATCCAGTTTAGAAATTCATTATTCTGATTTAACTTGCAAAAAGGGCGACTTAAAAGAGCAGATGGTTGAGCCAACGGCGCGGCTCTTACACCACGTAGGCGAGGTCAACCTTCGGATGAAAATGAGAAACCTTAATATTAAAATTTCTTTTTGAAGAAAATTGAGGGAAATATATCGACAGATTGAATGGCTGTAGCGGTTGAATGAGAAGGTGAAAATTGACGAAGACTGAGCGCGGAAAATCCCACAATGATAACGGAGAATGAATGAACGAAGTTGTGGGCGACTCGAGAAATGTACGTGACGTTAACCGAAACCGCTCTTCCCCTCCCCCCCCCCCGATTTTCTGTTCAGTCAGGGAGTGTGGGAGTGCGTTCGCAATATTCCTTCTTTGTTGTCGGCATGGCGTACGCGGAAAATAACAGGAGCGATTTATGGACGTTCAGTCCGAAAATTAGCAAAACACAATGCCGGACACAAATCATCCGGATGCCTGACTGTCCGTCGAAAAATTGGGCCGTAATTTTGCCCCAACCCCCGCCCCCCATGTGCGCCCTCAAAACGCCCATTTAACTTCCGCTCCCGCTCTCCACCTCTTTCCCTCCACCTCTTTCCCTTCACCTCTTTCCCTCCACCTCTTTCCCTTCACCTCTTTCCCTCCACCTCTTTCCCCCCATCCTCCCCCTCTCTTTCCCACCCTCCACTCCTTTTTCACCACCGTTGTGCCGTAGCAAAAATATTTCAAATCCGCCTCAATCCCATGAAAATAACAACAGTAAAAATAATAAAGTAAACATAAATTTTTAATACGTCGCGTGTTTTTAGATCCGCGAGAAATTATTTGCTGTCGGAGTTTTAATATTACGAAATTAATGCATCCCCGAAGAGGTTAATCTGCGCTCAACCTGAAATTGAACGTGTGTTTATCCTCCGTTAAATCCGTCCGTACAACCCCTCCTGTTACATCAATTTCACCCTATTCCCTCGTAAATAACTCACATCCCCATCACCTGTTTTGGGGTTCCCTGCTGCTCATCCTACGATTTTTTTTAATAATCCTCTCTCTTTCACCCTCTGTTCTTCTCTCTCCTCCCTCCTCTTCCCTCCTTCTCCTTCCTTCACTCTCCTTCTTCCTCCCTCCATCTCTTTTCCTTTTCTTTTAGCTTCTTTTCTTCTTTTCTCTCTTCTTCTCTTGTCCTCCTCGCTCCCTCCTCAGTCCCTCCTCTTTTCCTCTTTCCCACTCAATCTCCCTCCCTCAATCCAGTTATTTAATATTCATCAAGTTTCACCGATTTAAATGCTGTAGCGTCCCATACAACACTGCCCCATATTACCATCTTATACTACCCTGAAATCTCCTTGTCTGGTATTAGAATGGTGTTGAATGGATCCTCGCCCCATGTCTTCACTTCCTATCGTCCCCTCCTTTTGATTTACCCTGTGCAGTTGAAGAACAACCGCAGGCAAGCCTTCGACTTACCTTACAGTCTTGTCTTGGTTTGATCTACCAGAAGAGGATCGAGCCGTCAGTGCAGTGGTAAGCCTCGGACATTAGGTAGATCAAAGGGTGATTACATTGGGTGAAGCATAAATCTATAATGTGGGTAATGGTGGGAGTAGCAAGTATTACAGAACTCTTGTTCGGCAGCAGGGCGACGAGGAATGACGCAGTTCGTCGTTTGGCTGTTGGGATTCTGAATATGCGTCCAGAAACTGGTAACACAGTTTTTATTAACTGGAGATGTAGGTAGGGGAAGAGTAGGTAGATGTTAATGTTGGTGGTGTGGTGGAGAAAAAGGCGAAGGTGTAGGAAAACTGGGGACTTCCTCAACGAGAGTCCTCGGATTAGTGTCCGTGTCAACGGCGCAGCTTTCATACTACGTAGGCGAGACCTGCCCGGCATCCAACTCGTTCAATTCATTACATCCTAAAACGTGCCACGCCTTTAAACTGGCAAGTTTCTTGATTGACAAGACGCATTTCATGTCGTCTGATATTCATCCCTTAGAGTTTATAGTGCATTCTGTCATCAATAAAACAACACCCAAGGGGGAGCTGCGATTTGGTTAACACCAAAGCTCAAGGCGCTACATCCTCAAACAGATAGCTGAATCGCTGTGCACAACCAGTACCCAAATATTTATCTTGATGATAGCATTGTTTTTTTCTCTACATTTGAATACAACTTAAAACTTCTGACTTCTTTGAAATTCTTTGGCTTTATAGGGTGATCTAACTCGGTTCGTACGGATCCAGAGAAAATTTCCGCTATCTTTAATTATCCGCGTAAATGTGAAACATCTACGTACGTGGGAATATTTCTAACCTTGTTTCTCTTTTACCTTTTATAAATTGTGAGTGTTCATTAAAAAGCTGTAACGCCGGTGATGGCTGGCGTAACTAGAATATTTCGCGTCCAGTCCTCTATATCGCTTTAGCAACACAACACAGTCCGTCCCTGGACACCTTATGTGCACCGACTACAAAGCAATTCCCCACTCCATATCGGCCCGTTGTTGGGTTGTATACGGTCGCGTTCATCGCGTCGTCCTTGTTACCGCTTGTGTACTGACGTGCTACTTGTGTTCAGTTGTTTCAGGAATTTCTCGTAATCAAGCTAACATTCACTTAAACAGCCCCCTTTGGTATAGCCAGGCCATCAGAAGCATAAAAAGCAAAACTCCAAGTAGGAGTTAGAGAGAAGGAAAATAATTGTTTCAAACCTTCCGAACTGAGGAAGTGAGGATTTGCTTTGAAGTCGGTGCACAATAGGTATTCAGGGACGGACTACGTTGTGTTACCAAAAGTGATATAGAGGAATGGACGCGAAATATAATTCCAATCGAATTTCACTAAGGTTTATTTGATCGAATAATTATAGAACGTTTGTACGGCGGCAAGGCGAGGAGGTACGACGTAGTTCTTCGTTCGGCTGTTGGGGTTCTGAATATGCGTCCGGGTGAGGGTAAATCACGCAAACGACGCGGAGACTTTGACAGCAGCAGCGAAAAAAATGAGCTCAAGGATGACCTGGCTCTGAAATGATTCAATACGTGTCGAAAAACCAGGAGAGCACCGCTCACTTCGCTAGGAGCTTCCATGACAGAAGAGCCTCCCTCATCACGCAAAACAGTTTTCCTAGTTTACAACTTCGGGAAAACATAAAGCAAAAGGCGAAACGTGGAAAGCAGAATGGAAAAGTGCCGGAGGCTGGAGCTAAAGCGGGAGATCTAAATTTAAGACTTTAAAAAGCGAAAATTAATGGAAAGCGTCGGAGAGATACCAACAGTGAAGCCAGCTGTAACACTGTCTACTCACTGGAGAGGTAAGTGGGAGAAGAGTAGAGGTCAATGTTGGTGGTATGGTGGAGAAGAAGGTGAAGGTGTAGGTGACTGGAGGGTTCCTCAGTTTGCTTGTAGTCTTTGGGTTAGCGTCCTTGCCAACG
This sequence comes from Hydrochus callosus, assembly GCA_033557855.1. Lineage (NCBI taxonomy): Eukaryota > Metazoa > Arthropoda > Insecta > Coleoptera > Hydrochidae > Hydrochus > Hydrochus callosus. Next base: position 44,778 of record JAUIMY010000254.1, on the reverse strand, counting down.
GCGCAGCTTTCACACTACGTAGGCGAGGCCTGCCCGGCATCCAACTCGTTACCTTTCGCGGTTCATTCAACTCATGACATCCTAAAACGTCTCACGCCCTTAAACTGACTAGTTTCTCGATTCACTAGGTGCATTCGAAGCCGTCTGAAATTCGTCCCCCAGACTTTATAGTCAATTCTCTCATCAATAAAACAATACCCATGGGGGGGGGTGCTACGATTTAATTAACACCAAAGTTCAAGGCGCTACATTCCCAAACAGACAGCTGAATCGCTGCTCACAACCAGCACAGTTCCTCGTGAAAGAGCTCATCCTGCGAATCGCTGACTGTAATCTTAACACGTCGACTCCCGCGCCAGAGTGGGTGCCGATTCAGTGAGCTCATCCGTTCCAGCGTATGTACGCCGAGTCGCTGTACAGACACATTAGTACATCTGTTGTAATATGAATTCCGCCGCTCCGGAAGGAGTTCTAATTAGTGCAAACTGTAATTATGCGGGGGAGGGCGTAATTGGCGCGCATTAATGGGGGGGACGACTTGTCGCGCTGCGTTACCTGACCCCCCTCCCTCTCCCCCCCCCCCTCGAGCACCATCGATCGTGCGTATTGTGGGGATTTCCGGTCCTCGGGGTGGCCGTTTCCCCTTTTTCCGGTCGGATAACGCTGAAATGTGGAAATCTTGGGCTGCGGGATTTCCCCCTTTTGTTTTATGGGCGGACAATAAAAGTATTTTTTGTGTATCTCAGCGAATAAATGCCATAACATAGCGCCGGGGCCGGTCCGGGGAATAGAAAACGATTTATTATTCTGAGGCGAGAGCTGGAATTATGACCAGCTTGAGTTCGATTGCCCGGTCCTGCAGTAAAATCGTATGGGCGATCGCCGAAAATGGGGCGAGCTTCGTCTTGAGCTGTCGTCGAACGAAGCTCGCACAGCATCAAACGCCAACATTAGACATTTTGGGTCCAACGTAATGTGGAATGCTTTCGATTTTCTTGGAGTGGATGCGATCACTTTAAGTGAAGGCCAGGCCATTCTGATGATGAAGATTACAAATTTCAAAATCCCAAAATGAACAGAAAAACTGCATTATTTATAATCAACAATAATACGTAACAATCCCAGTGCACAATTGGATTTGCAACGTTCCACTATCAGTGGGTGCAGGTCCTCTTACACTACAATACCATAATTGAGGCACACCAGTGTGTACTCGACTACAATCCACAGTCTAATCGCAAGCATGAAGCTCAAGGCGTCCACTCCAATTGCCAGGTACCAGGCATGGCATGTTTGCCAACTTGGCGTGCCACGATTTCATATTCCCCATGTAAGCAAATCCCCATTAGAATTTTAATGGGGACGGGAGGGTGTGGGGAGCCGCTGCCTTCCGATATAAACGGAACTGGAGCACCGACAAGTTCGGCTGTTCCACTCACTCATTCCAACGCCGACTGAGCTCACTCAATCCAACGCCGACTTAGCTCGGAGTTGGGATCGATAACAGACAGGGGGAGGTTCGCTCAAAGTCAAAGTCTTCGATACATTTTTGCCAAAACTTTCGAGCGTTATACTTCCTCCCACCGAGCCAACTTTGATCTGGGAATTTTTATTTCACCTGAAAGCGGGGGGGGGGATGTAGGTTGCGCGCGAGCGGGCAACTTGATTTGGTCGGAGCCGGATACAAGGAGGAATTTCACCCTGGGGGTTGAGCTCTTTCTAGCGCGGCGCTTCGTACAATAGACTGCAGGGTTGCTGCGGACTGATGCAGTTATTTGTGCACTTTTCCCCAAGTTCTCTTTCGTATAAGTAAATATTACCAATGTATGAAAATAATTACGAGTGATAATGGTGGTTTTATAAATGGGGTTCACTTTTTGGTTAGTCCAATTTTGAGACAGACAATCGTGTCGCTGATTATGTCCGCGCGAGCGGTCTTGCCAACGGCGCAGCCGTACTACCACGTGAGCTAGGCAAGCGTCGCGTACTGCATCAGCGCCATTCATAGCTGTTCTCCTATGCTCATCCTTTGTGTTATGGGGTCTGAATGCTGAATGCAGTTGTGGTAGGAAAATCTAACGGTCCCCTACAGCAATTGCCGGTGCACGCTGTCTTTTATCATTCGCGTTTACTGTGACATCACACCCTACTCTAAAAAAGTATAGATTCCTGTCGGTTTCGTCAAAAAACTTCAGACGACTGCGTGCGATTTTGCAGCGCATCCCAACATACGCCTCCACCCCTAAGTGCCATAACTACCCTTAATGAAAAAAACTCAACAAACAGTTCAGGAGGCGATTCGGCCGTGTTGACGGCGCAAAAACAGAATCGAATGATCAATCAATCAGCGTAAAGTTTCCGGCCGCTGGCGCAGCCCGCTTCCAGTCCTCATTGGATTTTGAAAGGCTGTAAATTGCGCATTTGTCAGCGTGTTTCGCCTGTGCTAGTCGCGCCATTGACATTAATCGAATAGCAAAATCCAGGTGATGAGTAGTCGCGCAATTTATAACGGTACGTCCGTCCGTCCGCCCGTCCTACCGCCTCTCCATCGCATATGTTATCCGCACGTCAAATATTGCCTTTTGCGTTTGACAATAAACAATAAACGGATCTAATATTTTCCAGGGCGCGTCACCCGATCAATCACAGCGTTTAACCTGGCCGGGTTCATCCGGTCAATTCGGTTCGGCGCGGCGGGAGAATGTTCGGAATAAAATGAGCGGAAAACGGGGCGATTCTGGTGGTGGGGTGGGGTTGGGTTTATCAGGGGAATTACTCGCTTAAATTCGCAACATTGGTAATGTTTCCGCCAGGAGAGTCGATTTATCCTGCTAAGCTTCTCTATACATAATACCTATGTGTGGAAGTCACATTATTTTACAGCACAGGGTACACGAAAATTCATTCAAAAAGTTATCATTCCTTTAAAAAATGGTATTTTGGTCCGTGGCTGCTTTATTGAACACCCTGTATTTATCATTTATTTTATTTGTTTATATAACATTAAAAATTGTAGAAAATACCCATCCAACCTGCCTGCAACTTTGCTATTTACATATTTCCTCTATCTGTTATAGTTTTCGATTTATTTCCGACACTTCCTATATTTCATAATCACATCAGTTTACTTTAAGTATACGAGAAAGTAAAAAGTATAGGTAGTGAAAGTGGGATAACACATTACAGATTAATCAAATATCTCAGATTTAGGTTCTTAGAAGTTCAGGGTAAAATTTTACTACGAATCTAACCAAAATTAAACCACAAAGGGTCACGTCACAGCCCTAAATTGAGCGCATGAGGGCAGAATCCCAATATCCACGCCACCTCAAGAGGATCGCGTAAAGAAGAACATAGGAGATGGGAAAATATGGGGCAGTGTCCTTCGGACCCTTTCGGTCCCTTGGCAACGAGGGGAGGAAATATGAAAAGAGGATTTGTTAGTCGCCCCCAATCAATTTCTTTCATTTAATTCTGAAAATATATATTTTTTCAATTCCGAAAAAAAATATTCCCCTGTCCATTTATTCAAATGTTAAGTCCCTTCTGGAAAATGGAAATTCCGGCTGCGGTCCCTCGGACTTTTCCGGGCAATCAATTTCCCATCAATCCGCAGGCAATCTTTGCGAATGCTCAGCTGTCCGGTAACCGAAAGGAACTTGCTTCTGGCCTAATGCAGCGCGAAATTAATTTAGTGCCAGTTTAAACTCTGTCGACCCTAGATCAGCGAACACGAGTTCCGCGGTCAGGACCAATCATCCATCATTGGGCAAAGTAAGACGCATGACGAGAGCAGTCATACTGTCTCGGTTAACCATTAGGGTAATTAATGGGCGTCATCGATGCATCAACCCAAAGTCGCAAACAGCACTTCTAACGCTGATTTATGCCTAATTGTGGAGTCGGCGTCGGCAGTAAGCCGTCATTACGGGGAAAGCCTAGGCGTACCTTGTAGAGTAGCCAATGGCTGAAATGTTGAGATGTTACATTTATTTAATTGAATTCCTATGTATTACAGCTTGTCGCGTAGCGGGTTACATTGTTCGCCGTGTAAATCAGGCAACAAGCGTAATGAATATAACCTATATCCGTCATCCAGGAACTTTGATTCTTTCCTGAAATTTTGTTTTGACAGTTCTGGGACACAAAAGTGTCCAAGACGTTTTCCACTCTCCTTGCGCCACCCGCACCTCCGCCAAAAAAAATCGAATGCACCACCTCAATTCCATCCCTCTTCCTCAATGCCCGCCTCATCCAATTCGATTTTAGCTAACACCCTCACCACCATCCATCTATTCACTCCGGCGCCCTCGTCCCTCAGCTCGGGGGTGTTTCCCTATTTTTATGTGTCTAGACCGCTGAGTTATTGAATGCGCTCCTTATATTCCCGGCGTGCGATATATATATATATACGTATCTGAAAATTCATAAGTTGACAAAAGCTCTCCTCCCCCGCCCCGCGCATTTTTCCGGGGAAAACGTGCAATTTATGGTGCGAGAAGTTAAGTCGTAACTCTAAGCCTCCGAGGCTTTTAGGCGAGATATATCCCCCGTTGCTCGGTAATACAGTCCTGGCCTTTTGTACACTTGGTCGTCGTGGGACAGGAAGGAGAATTAAAAACGGAATTCCCGTCAAGAAACAGAAAATATATACAGGGTGTATTTAAAAAACGTCGTTGCTCAGCAACGGTCAAAATTATCCTAAATATAGTAGAAGTGGGGGAAATCGCACGAATGCGAGGGAAAATTTGCCCCTCGTTACGCCCCTAGGATACTGGCCGGCTCTCCGGCCAGGTATCAGTATTATCTCTGCTATCAGTCTTCAGAGTGGGGTGGAAAGGACACCACCCCCTGGGGCATGCTAATTTTTATAAAGGGCCAGTGGACCCATCGAAATTTAGAGCCACTTCAATATACACAGAATGTTCTTTGGATACATGTGGAATGAGGGAATCAGTGGACCGCTACAACAATAATTGTCGGTGCGCGCTGTCTCTTGGCATTCTGGTGTTTGGATACATGTTGTCGGTGTGTTTAATGTCAGACTCTTCTTGGGATGCACGTATAGTGTGAACATATAGCAGACCACTACAACCATTATCGGTCTTCACTGTCACCTACAGTTCATGTGGGTGGGGAGCCTTGTAGCCCTTACATAAATTAAAACTGGTTTGGTTACCCTATTCTAGGTATGTTTACCCTAATAGGGATATGGATACATTAATAGGCATATAGATACAGTAATAGACATATGGATAGCCTAATTGGGGGAAGGTTATGACTAATAAAGGTGTCCTTATAATCAAGAGGGTAACAGTTGAGATGACGAGGGTGTGAATACTAGATATATTGATGTTTTGTTAGACGCAGGCGAGATTTTTCCAGCTGCCACCCCCAAACAAAATCGCCCACTGTTGTTATGTAAATGGAAATATTACACAGAGTACAGAGTGGGCGATTCTAAGTACCCCAGCCGCCTCGAAAATGGCAGAGGGGGGCAATCATGCAACTTTCTCGACCCTCATTACCCTCCTAATCGTATGCAAATAGTCAAAGCTGATGCCGGCAACTTTTACCCCGACACCTTGTGTATCGGATCTCTTGACTTTATATAAACCAATCAAGGGCACCTGTGCGTCTTGAGGAGTCGGGTGATGCAAGAACTTTCCCTTCTCCAATCTCAGCCCACTCCGTAGCCGATTACTCTTGTGGGGTTCACCTCTGCGCTTTATTAATTCAGAACTTGAATTGGGGATGGGTCGCGAGGGAGGGCGGGAATTTTCAGCCGACTCCAACGCATTTCAGTTCGGTTCGTATCATTTCCGGGTGATGGGACGTACTCCCACAACCACCACTTCACCCTCACCCCCCACCCACCTGCCACTCTCGAATTTACAATAGGAGCTGGGGAATTTCAGTTGTTTCGACGGAATAGTTTAATTTGAAATTTGGATTGGTCCCATTCCCCTCTGCGGAATCAGTTGTGCATTCCATTAAAACCGTTTTCGTTGCAATAACTTCCTCGAAGAAAACTCAGGAAGGATATACTGCTGTCCGCATTCCAAGAGTAAACAGTGCAGCGACTCCCTTCGTCGAGTTAAGATGGATTGGCTAATCTTGGGAAGAGCATCGAACCACCACCACTCCCCAATCTCCAACACCCTCGAGTTCCCTTGAGTGGGCCCAGGGTGAAGTGACAAGACAAGTGTTGAAGATGCAGTCCTGTCCTGTTAAACTGCTGAGGTGGAGCGTTGATGGATCAGGGTTGCCACACAACTCATCAAACATTCGTCGAACATCGCCCACCCTTGTTGGATTACGTAGGACACACCCCCTCACCTCTTCACCCCAGCAAATCTTATTCATAGTGATTTTGTGTTCCTCAGCTCATCTGGTGACTGCAATTGCCCCATATGAAAAGTCAACAATCATTCCGCATTGCAGAGGCGAATGAAATTCGCAGAACAATCGCTTTTTCCAAGTATCCCATCGAGCTGGCTACAATCGAAAGCACTCCGGAACGGAAGCTCTCGAAAATACAGCGCACCCCTCGAAACGCCAGACCACAAAGGAAAATTAAAAAATAATACTATTACTTGCTGGCCAGTCCCTGCGGAATGGAGTTATTTCCATCGTCCAGGAGTCACATGCAGAACATTTTTTCGTTATTGAAAACGTCAACACACTCACGGACTGCGGGGGAAAAAACAACCTCTGGTTCGACAATCAACTTTAATCCCTGGGCCAAGCCAAATCCCATGCATGGCGAATACCTCCCTTTTCACCCTCAACTTTCGCCCGCTCTTTTCACCCTCCTTCTTCACCCTCCCACCCCAAATCTACACCTTCCCACCCCAAATCTTCACTCTCTCCCTTCGTCTCATCATCTGAATAATTTTTCCTTCCCCTTCTCACTACCAATTGCTCTCTCACTAACAAAATTATCGAATGAGGCCAACGCAATCCTAATACCCCCATAAGTTTAATTGGCCTAACCTAACCTGACTTCATTTTCTATTTATACTATGGTTCATCACTTATCTACATGTGCCTTGCTGACACACACATAAATAAAATTTATTACCACTCTGATTTATTTGTGACCATGATATCACTGACAGTTTTTTATCTCCACATTTTTTTAATATTTTGCTTGGAGCATTTAGAAATGCAAACTTCTCGAACCCGTTATCATAGAAAATGCAGAGTGGAAGACCTATTCCATATTCATGAATTCTTCCCATTACAATTTGGATTAAATGCACTAATAATTGGTTTCCAGCCGGATTGCGTTTGGCAGGTCACCGATTTAGTCTAGAGAGGATTCTATATGATATTTAAAATATCTGCGTTATGCTAATTTGTTTTCTATCACTATCTTGCTAGCAGCAATACTAGCTGCACTATTCGAAGAAAGGTAGCCTTTATGTGAGACGTCCAGTCCGATGATATCACTTATATTAATTAAGTAGTACGCTATACATGCTGTGCCAAAACTTCCAGGCAATATTTCAAGTCGAAAAGTTCATATAAATATATGTCCTCAAAATGAAAAAAAACACATTCCATATGCAGAAATTGTTCCCAATACAATTTTTAATAGGTTACATGAAGGATTGCATTCAATGGAATGTTTCTTTTTATTACTCTTCGAAATTAAATTTTCTAAGAGTGTTTTGGAGGACATGATGTATTTAACTAATCTTGATAATGATCGAAGAAAAAATCGACAGATTTGAGAATGGGATGGTCTACGCATTCTAAAAATTTATGTCGGTCTGTCTGTCCGTCCGTTGCAATTTTTTCCGTCAGCGATACAGGTCGCATTTTTGAAGATGGAGATTTCAAATCTTCAGGGCATGTTTAGTACGTAGAGGTTAACAGGCCTATTGATTATGAATGAAATCGATTAACCGGAACCGGAATTAGAAATTGTCATTTAGGAACAGAATGAATATTTAATTCATATTCGACTGCTTTTTATTTTCGATTCACAAAGTTAAATGGCGAGGAGGAGAAAATTCTTATTTGGAGGCAAAAATGGGGAAAAATAAATAAAATACTGAATTTGTAGAAATTGTTTAATTATATTCTATCATGCCATTACAGGACCGTCAACAGGCAATCTTGTTGCAGATATGTGGCATATAACCGTAACCTGTTTGTGGATATAAATCATTACAGGCACATATAGTATGTTAAACATACTGATTGCACATAATTATTCAGCATTTAACTTACCAGAATCGGCGACGAATAGAATTGCGGTGAAAGCAAGTAGTAAAATGGCGTACTTCATGGTGACTGTTTGGTAGAAGCTAGGAATATTTCCCATTTATACTCTAATTTACCAGTGATTTGTCGGTTTTTGTACTGATATCGCTGTCAACTTGGTATTTTCAGCAACTCAGAGACCATATATCTTCACTTGAGAAATTTTCGAGGCTAGCGGCATAGCATTGTTATCGTGAGTTGTGTAAAATGAATTACCTATTGCATAAACATGAGGTTTCTTAATAAACACTTTCCATTGATAGTATGTACCTATTTAGATAAGTATCTGATGCAGCTCTATGGCACTCCTGTACGTCTGTACCCCTGTCCTCCCGTACATTTATACGATTATAAGGTATGTTTTAGTGTTTATTATGATACATTCATACTTACTTTAATACACGAGTGAGGGCGAATAGGTTGCAATTCCGACTTTGTTATTTCTTTGATGTTTTCAAATTCGTTCAGCCCCATTGGGGACGTCTGGAAAATAAGTTTCCGGGAAGAGAAAGATAAAGAGCGGGACGCTTTGCACAACACTTCTTTAAATACTCTTCCCGGGAGTTGGCGTAGCGCAGTTCTTCTAGGAATACTCCAGCCAATCCGTACAGGCCCCTTTTCATTTCCCTGTAAGTGTATTTATTTTAGCCGGAGGCACTTGTAAGCAATCTTAAAGTTGGATCGTGCATCCCAGCACAACCTCCCGTCCGGTGTTTAACTTGCACGGGAGAGATAAGGACGCAGGTAGGCGGGACGCACCCTTAAAATACATCCCGCAAATCCGCCAAGTCATCAGCAATTCCATTGAAATTTTAACAGGCACCAGAGAGCGGCGCATACTGTTTCGGCATGCGGGGTGGGTCCCTCTGGTATTCTGCACGTTTTATTGCCCTTTTCCCTTTTTGCGGGCCCCATTCGTTCGACTGTAACCGGCGGCGTACGACGTGTTATGACGTGAAGGGTTTCTTACTGTCTCTATTCATCAGGGTGGCCCTTGTATCGTTTTCTACTCGTGGAGAGCCCTCGTGATTTTTGTTTGTTCAAACGTAAATGGCTTGTTGATTTAAGAGGCCTGGATATTTCGCATGAAATTTAGCATCGACGTTGTACTGCCGGCGCAGATAAGGAGCTATGAGACCGTTTTAGAGGGGGGCAGCAAGTGACTAGGCGGAGTTAATTAGTGCAGTTGTGCCTCACGTGGCCAGGGAGTACGTACTTCGGCGATATTCTGCGAGAGGCAGCACATGCCCGTAGCGAAATAAATCGAAAAAGGAATTCCAAATTACGCCTACAGTATTTTGAATTTTTCAATTTTTTTGACAGAAACAGTTTCCTAACATTTATTGCTATCGACGGACGACCAGGTTTTTTACAAACTTCGTCCATTTCAAAAATAAAAACAAAAAACTAGGGTAGAAAAATTGTTGATAAAAAAACCATGGTCCTGCGTGAATAGCGACAATAATAATAAGAAAGTTTTATACTAAACTTTTTTTGAAAATATCAACTATATGACCACAAAACGGGAATCTATTTTACAGGAAGTATCGAGCCCTCTTAAGAGCGTATGGTAGGTGCATGGAAAAATTGGTTCTGTACCTTCCAGTCCATTACTTACTGCATTGAGAGTTATGAAACTATCATTCTCAGATTTCTACCAAATCCTCTTAAGGGCGACATTCACCAATTTTAAATAATACGAATTATAAAAATCTATGTAGAGGCATGTATTTATAAAATAATTAATTTCTCTCCCAAATAGCAACAATCTGATTCAAAATCATGTCGTTTACTAACCCAAAGTCTACTAAATGCGAGGATACTAAAAATGTCGCATTCGGCTGAAGCGTCTGGAAGAAATGTATCCTGGGAAAGGATAAGAAATTTAACATTGGAAAACCCCAATCTTAAAATTAATAAATCGTTACAGCATGCAAAGCAACGTTCTTTCGTACAGAAACATTTCATAATTGGGAAAAAACGGCCACCCGAATTTTATTTTCTCAAACTGGGACGTGCTGAATGGGTCTTAGGTGCCCGTAAACCCTTGGAATATCCATTCGAAAAACATTACACGTTTGATTACGTCCGCATTAATAAAAAGCGCCGACTGCACACATTCACCCCAGCGAAGCCCTCCGGTCCGGTAAACAATGCCCTTAATTAAGACATAAAAAGGGCGAGGGCCGGCTGGAAATTAAGCGGCCGCCCCAGCTCCATCCCATCCGTTCGCGCTTAAAAACCGGATATTAACTCATTTATTTTTGGCGGGAAATTGCCCGGAAAAATCCATATTTTCGACGGGCGATACGGCCCCGGCCCGACGCGGGGCCCTTATCGGCCCTTTGATGAATGAATCGCCTGGTCACTCGGAAAAGCCTTATCGCCCTGCGCGGGGGCGATAACGATTTCGACTTGGAAGCTGGCTGGATCATAACTCATCCGGGGCGTCGGAGTTAGCTAGCGGATGCTTTGATTGAGAATGCAGTGGCGTGGAATTATTATCAAACATACGTTTCGAAATGGAGTAATGGTCCTTCGCCGCCGGTGTGAGACCAGGCAGTTTCATCTATGCGTTGTCATGAGTCGGTTGACGGGACCGGTGGACGCCATAGATTTCCGGCACGCCTGCTACCTACCGGCGACTTTAAAGCTTTAAGCTACTTAGAATTATATTTCGCGTCCAGTCCGAAGATATCACAAAGACAACTATGCAGTAGGAGAAGGATGACACTTTCTTGCAGTACATTCGACGCCCGTTCGCGAAAAGATATTATATTTTGCGTCCAGTCCTTCGATATCACAAAGACAATTGTGTAGTTCAGTTCAGAGAGCATTAGCTACGTAATAAGTAGAATGTAAATTCTAAGGAAAAAACAGCAACTTTGGGAGATGAATTCATCGGGTGGGGAGGGAATGATATCTTTGGACTGGACGCTTAATATGATTTCGATCAAACTTCACCAAGGTAAGTTCGTTTGATCGTGTAATTATAAGACACTATGGATACCTACCAGGTGAAGGACGGTACTTTCCTCAGGTACATTCGGCGTTCTTCCTCGATTCCCTCGAAAATAAACTACATTTTAATCTGAAAAAATATTTATTCTTGCAGAAAGGCACACCTTAAACACTAAACCTGAGGTATAACATAACGTTTTAATACTTTACATACATTTAGATTAAAATAAGTCAATAATTTAGTGAGATTTTTTGGAAATCTTTGGATTTTGACGTCCTCCCATGGACGACCACGCTTACGCAGATCGGCACTCGATGTCGCTTCTCAGGGTTGAAATTTGTCTTTATGTTCTTCTGTTAATTCACGCAATACCCTTTACAAAAATTCGTGCAATTCCCTTCAGAATCTTTCCCAAGTTTGTGTAATATTTTTTAACGAATTTTTGTCGTCAGTCACAAATTTGCGCATTCCTTACCACAAATTTGTGTATTGTTTTTCCTAAATTTGTGTATTCCTTGTCACAAATTTGTACCTGTAGGTAATATTTGTACACAATTTGTGTAATCTCCACCCCAAATTTGTGTAACATCCACCCCAAATTTGTGTAACCTCCACCCCAAATTTGTTCGAATTCCGTCTCAACTTCGTGAGTTGTCCTTGCCCTTGGAGGTCGAGATTCCCCGAACCCCTGTCGCCAGTTCGGGCGGAAGTCTAAAGATCGAAGTTGGCCGGGACGAAATTCGCCGGGGCGAGGATCAAGTCCGGCCCTGGAAAATAAAAGGGCCCGAATAATCCACTTTCTTCGTTCCGACCCCTGAATATGTAGAGCGGCACCCAACCTAATCCCAGTGCTCTCGGCCCGTTTTACATCGGCCCTGGCAAGACAGTATTCATAAATAGATTAAGTCCGCGCCAGCTGGGAACGTTTTCGCGAGGATGAGATTAGTAAATTAATGCGGAAGTGGATTGCGAGGTGTGGGCGGAAAGGGGAGGAGGCGGAATTTAATCGCAGTGGGCTGTGCGAGAAAATAGGGGGAACGTATCCCGACGATCCACCTATTTCGAGGTCTTGAGGTTGGTTAGCGAAGGGTCGAGTTGAAATCTTTTAAAAAATAGAATTTTTTTCCAATTGATTGATGGATGTCTAGACCATGAAAACTGCTTGATAAGTTTTGAAAATTGACTGATGGAAGAACAAATCATGGAGACTGCTTGATAAGTCTTGAAAATCAGAACCTTAAATAGTGATTTCTGGAGCTGCGAATGGAAATTACTGCGTTGCGAGAAAATTCGATAGCAGACGGATGCCTCCATCAATGGGCTCACCAAAGCAGAAACTCATCCCTTTATTTGCCCTTTAAACAGCGATCATTGGGAAACGGAAACCTTCCGCCCTATCTAGGGCGTTGCATTAATTGAATGCCCCCATTGAAAAATAAACACTATTCTCGCTCTTGCACCCCCTGATCCCCCACCAACCCGCCCTCCCAAACAAGTAGCCGTCCCAACCTACTGCGAACCACTCCCATATACACCCCGATCCCCATGGCACAATGAGGAGATTCGTTTCCTCTGTAGTTGTGATGAAACAAAGCCGGGGCACGTTTAATCGAAGAGAATAAAACATTCCTTTGTTAGGAAAATTGGAGTACTTTATCCTTTTCAAAGCGGATCGGTTTGGAAGGGCGTAAAAAGTGGACGAGGGGGCGGATCGTGTGGAGGTGAAAAGTGGAGAAGAGGAAGGGGTGAAGAGGGGGGGGGGAGGAGGATGGAGAGTGGGAAGAGGAGGGGGGTGGAGTGGGAAGAAGAGTGGTTGGAGCGTGGGACGAAATGAGGGTGAAGAGTGGGAAGAAGAAGGTGTGGGGAGTGGGACGTGGTGAGTGTGGAGAGTAGGGGATGAAGAGTGGGAACGTTCAAAATTGGATGTCTGGAGAGGTGTTGGCATGTTGGGACGTTTGAAGAGCTGAAGTGAATTCAAAGTTGCAGCAAAAGGGAAATCCCACCGTTCAAGTCGGTTGCGCATCGAATCAGCGTGATTAAGACCCCCCCTAGAATGATATACATCCATCCCCAGGCACATTTCCAATTAACGGGGAGCGATCTCGCCCTTGGAAAAAAGGGCGAGAAAAACCTGAACTCCACGCGTGTTTTCCACTCTCCAGTTAATAGCACGGCCATTAGTCCAGGGGAATGAAAGGGCACGTTTATAGTAAATGGATAGCCCAGTAAACCTCTAAGCCCCATCGACAGAATGCCCTGGGATTATCGGATGTGTGTCTACTAATTCCCGCTGCTCGTTTTATAACGCTTCCTGAAAACGCAGTGTTTCCTTTAAATTGAATGCATGTTGGCGATATAAAAAGTTGCAGTGCTCTGCGATAACGTTAAAAAAATATACTGTTACGAATGCGGCCAGAACGCACGAGGGGAATTGGAGCGTTTCCAGAAAGCCGTACGTCGAACAAAGAAAGGGAGAGTTTTCGTCATTCAGTTGATTAAGTTCGAATCCAGTATTGTACCACGGATAGAGTTGAGTGTAATGACCCAGAAATAAATAAAAACGTTACAATACTCTTTTAAAACTTCGTTTTCATGAGTATACTCCCTCTGTATCGAAATGTGCAAATGGGACAATCATACTGAGGGAGTATCGTTCTTATGAGGTTTCGGCAAGGGTGGAAATGGAGATCGTCCCTTCGGGCCGAAAACCGAGTGGAATTTGCAATCCATCCCCCCGAATTATAGCCAGACGTCACAAATCCTGCAAACTAGACAGCACCCGCATAAGTCTTCATCCCCCGAGCCCCAGTCTAGGTGTTCGGTCGGGTGTCGTCTGGGCGGTGTCGCCCTTTTTGTTACGGGCACCCTGGAGATTCGCACCGACGACCGCAGCGCCCCCAACAACAGCGGTCAGATAAGTTCGGGAATCACTTTGCTGGGGGTTGCGAATTTATCAAAACGCTCCACCCAGCCCGTTCGGAGATCGAACGCGTTAACAAGGGAAACTGCCAGGAGCAGGCGTTGGGGGAGGACGCGATCGGGCCTACAAAACAACATCCTCAACACCTGATTTAGGACGTTGTTCTGAGGGGTGAACTTTAGAGTGTGCTATTCAAGACACTTCGATCGATCCCATCTAATAAAACCCCGTCGTGCACCCCATAAACCATTTGTGAAACCCTTGAATTTAAACTTTTTTTACTTGGAACGTATTCTGTGGTGAAAGTATAAGTCGAGGTAAAGCACCTGTTTGGTGGGGGGGTGCACTTGAGTTCATTCAGACTCAAAACTGCAAAGAAGTTCCTTTGGGGTAATGGTACGAAGGGCACTAGCAACTTGCGCCAATGTCTCAATTTACCCCCATTCGCCCTCCCCGGGGTGCAGATTTGCATCGGCGATCGTGCTTTACCTAATAACCAAAGATCGGTCTGATATCGAGGGCCGACCGTTTTGAAAATACACGTCTGAGGGCGGAGGCAGCATGCAAGGACCCTCGGGGCGCGCATACACCCCTGTAATATAGGAAAATTAGCCGTTTTGCCGCCACCTCTCCGGGATTGGATCACGAACGGCGCTTTTTATCTGATCTTGGGGGGTTGAGAGTTGCGGGTAGCCGCACTTTGTGGGTCGGACGTGGCCGCGGAGCGCCACTCGTGACCAGGCACACTCCTGTCACACACATGTCAATCGGTTTTCACATGCATGGCACACACCTATCGCACACCTTGTTCCCATCTGTCGCCCACCCCGCACACAGCTGTAACTCCAACCCAAACCTCACCTTGAACACATTAGATTGGCCAGGGTAAGGGGTAAAGTGGACGACGACCCTGCGACCAAAGACATAGACCACCAAGGACGAGCGGTTTAGGGACGAGCAGGGATGGTCCTTGGAAGGTCCTGCAGGTTTTGTAGCCAGAAAGGGCAACAAGGATCGGGAAGAAACGAGGATATAAGTCGGGACGTGGACGGGCGTGAGGGGCAAGGGCGGCGGGTAGGTCGCGAGGTCGAAAGGGAGACAAACTATTTTAGTATTCCGACCTCGGAGGGGTTAGTCTGAGCGGTAATCAGAGAACTAAATGCCACTGGTCTGGTGACACGTGTTCATAACTGCTAGCGTTCCAGGAAACCCGAACGCAGCGACTCCGGAGGGGATCCGCAGACGTTCCGTGCATACAACGCGATCCTTCACCCCCAACCCCCCAGACCGCACCACCCACTAAAACGCGGATTCTCGCAGGTTAAATCCTCGACCCTTGGGAAGAGGGTCGCTGGACAGTGGGGTTGCATCGCTTACATTCAATGGGACACCCCGTCCTACCATCACGGTTTGGGCTTTGGTGCTACTTCAGGTAGTTTTGAATAATAAACTGTTCTCATTTGTTTACTTGTCCATGGTCAAAATCTTAAGTATTTAAACTGTGTTCGTGTGTATCTGTCAAATATGACCTTCAAAAGTCAGAATACTTCTCAGTTCACCTCTGATTTTTCCTCTCACACCTCCACCTCGTTAAACGTATCCCACTTCAAATCAGGTGGATCTCCATAAACGAGGTTAAAGTTCAACAAAATGGGAACCCCTGATAAGTGGGCAAACTATAATTTCCTAATACGATTAGCAGAGCTCTAGAATCAGGATACTTCAGTTTACATGAAGAATTCAAAGCCTCTAATGACTTTCCCGCTAATGGATATGGCCCGCCCCTAGTAACTTTTCTGTTAGCGTTGGATCTTCATTTTGACCTTTCCCACACTAACGGTCACTTTCCTCTTTGGGGTGTCCCTTTTAAGACCGGGTTCTTTTTATTATTCATGTTCCACATTTCCCTTATCTTTGTTTGATGTCTCAAATTTATTTTTTTCTACACCTACGTCTGATTTATACTCCCACCTCTCGTTTTTACTCCCGCCTATGTTCATTAACCCCCACCTCTAACGTCTACTCCCACCTCCGATTTCCACTCCCACCTCTGATTTCTACTACAAAAATAAATGTTTGATAACAATCGGATATTATTCATGGCTCTACCTAATATTGTAGATTGGGTGACGTTTAGGGGTTGAGTTGGCTGAGGAGAAGTCACGTGAACCGCTGTTTGTTTTATAGCGGTTACTGCGGTCCGCTGGTCTCGAGTTTTGACGTGATTTTGTGAGTCGACTTCTCAGGTAATACAAGGTAGGGAAAAGCAGTGGACTTCTAAAATGATGCAAAAAGAGATCAGAGGAAAACAGTTGTTCGTGGAGAACACGGAGAAATGACAGTGGAACTTCGAGAACTGACATCCCCCATCGTTCAGTTTTCCCCAACTCCTATAATTCCCACCGTTTCAGCGAATGCCTCATCCCCCCGGAGTCTCCCCCGACTCCGCGCTCCGTCGAAATAAGGCCAAACCCCGCCGCTCATCAACCCCTGCGCCCCCATTAAACTATTAACGACCCTTATTTGCATACACGTACCTTCCGCGAGAGTCGTCCCGTCTGATGCCATTAAGCAACGGCGCTATTTCCATTGCTTAGCGTCCCTTTCGGACATGTGTGGGTAATTAATACCGGATGGGATTTAGAATTGCCGGGGGTGAAATGGCCGCTTCAACCTTTCTTAATCCCGTTGTAGTGGTCGCAATGTAAAATTTAATGTTTACTGCTTCAGTTGACGAGAGCCCACGTGTACTGTACTCTATCTGTGGTACAATACTGAATTCGAACTTAATCAACTGAATGACTAAAACTGAATAAACTGAATAGCACTCGACTCTATCCGCGAGCAATTACTCAATCACTCAAACTAAAGACTGAATGGTTGGTAGATTATTAGTAGAGTCAGTTAGTAAGGATTTGTAGAATTTTGTGGGCTATGTAAACCGCCGGCTAATATATAAATATAGAAATAAAGAAATAGGGAAATATAGAAAAATATTGGAATACAGAGCTATAAACACACAAAAAAAAATAAATTATATCTATTACGCAATGTTCAAGAAATTAACATCCATCTTGACATAAAAGGTGAAGCGACCCAAAGCAGATGATTTACTCACCCAGAACTTGTCGACCGCCGCTGTCCACTTCTTGCGCGTACAGGCTGGCCCTGTACTGGGCGCTCCGTCTGTGGAAGCCTTCCCCAAAACCAGCCTCGGAAAGTTCCAAGTCATCCGGCGGTTTGCTGCTCCTTCTTTGCCTCAGGACGACCACCGGTTGTTTCCTGCAGGCCAGGACCCCAGCGACCGCAACTATCCCCGTGATGAGGAGGACGGCAGCTGCCGCCAACCCGACGATCAAGAGGGTGAGGTTCTGGGATGGGGGAGGCCCTTCAGTCTTGCGTTGATTAAAGTCTTGACCTGTTTTTGTACATCGGGCGTTGAAGTGTACGTGCGCCGAAAGAAGAACAGGAGGAAAAGCCGGTCGTGTTAAGGGGGGGGGGGGCTTCCGATGGATTATTCCGGGGGAACTGTGCTCGAGTGATGACGGCGAATTGAAATCGGGAGCAACAGGGCGGCGTTTATTGGGGCGCCTGTAAAATTCTGAAAGGGTGTAGCGGGACAGAAAGAGTGTCGTGGAAGTTGGTCGCGGAGTGCGTCTTGAATATTCAACGTTGATGAATACAAGTGGAGTTGCGCGAGTTTAATCAGACGCCAAGCTTAGGGGCCTGGAGCACTCCGCATTGCCAATACTTCCCGAGTAATTGGGTTCGAGGAACCCGTACCGTTCCGGTCGTGGGGATCCAAGGACGCCATCGAGGGTAATTTTAAAGACCCCGGAACACGTGTAGGTCATTCCAACGCGGAATTAACGGAACTGCTCCGGATGCGGGACGCGCCGCCTGTTATTGTTACTGTCTGCTCTAATTAAATTAACCCTGTCCCCCTGGTGGTGTTGAGAGCTGCGTGGCTAGAAGAGTTTGATGGGGAATGAAAGGGATAGCGGTTTCACTCGAACCCGGTCCCCGGTGTTGTTTGGGAATTGGCTCTGCAGCCAGGAAAGTTTCGGAGGGGATGGAAGGGAAAGCGCGGGATAGGTGACCTACCGTGATGGGGTTGCCTGTAGACATCCGAAGAGTCTCCAACCCTCACGTTGGACAGCACCACGGACGTGGATCTACCTTTGGCGTTCACCGCGTACACCTGCAGCTGGTAGGACCGCCCGGGCTCCAGGCTGTGCAGCCTGAACGAAGGGGTGTCCCCCAACACCCTATAGAGTGGCGGAGGGTGGTAGCCCTGATCGCTGAGGGTCGTGACGGATTCGGGATCTGCGGGAGCCGAGACGTCCGCGACCTCGAGGACGAAGTTCTGCTGCAATCCCCCGTCGCCGCCAGCCAAACAGACGAGCTCCAGGCCGTCGTGGGACGCGTTGCGGAGGTGGCAGTTTGATGGGGATTCGGGGTAATCTGGATGAGAATTGCCTCTTAGACGCGGATTACCGCTGGAATATCCTTGAGGACGACCCTGACCTAAGGGTCGGCGCGGCGTAACCCAACTCAATTTGACTGACCTAACGCAATTATTCACGAAGACGGAGTATGCGACTGGGATGTCGTGAGAAATTCAGTGCGCTCGCCTGAGTAATACAATTTGGTGCCGTCCAATATTTTTCTCCAATTGTCGAAGAAATCCCCACCAGAGGAATGAAAGAGGGAAGCTCGAACGCGGGAAGTAAATGGAAAAAGATACTGCGACCTTGGACGGCGATTGACCAAATGGAGAGGGATTGGGGGCCGGACGTGATGTCTTTTTGGTGAGTGAAGGGTGGATGAAAAACACGTCAGATCTGGACTACAAAGGATGAGGGTTGAAGGGTCGAAATATTCACGAGGAATTTTGCATACTTGGGGGTGCTTTAAAGAGACGGAACCTTTCCCTACAACCGCCCCCCCCCCCCACTACTCGACGCAGACGTATCACAGCCCACTATCCCTCGACTCCGCCGTCTCACGGGCCACTATCCTCTTATCTACTCATCTCGCATCCCCCAGCACTCCAACCCTGCACTTTTGCAGTTCAAAATCCTATAGTCCAACCCGCAGCCCTCCCACATAGCCTCCTCACATCCCACAACCCCAACCCCAACCCAAACCCTAAAATCTCCAACGCAGCCATTTGGATCCCCAACCCTCCGACCCCTCGGCCTTTGGTTCGTGTGATTCGCATTCCGCGGACTGCGCCGCTCGCAACCCGGTCGCATTGCGAGAGCAACCCTCTCAGGACGAGGATTATTCCGGACGTTGTTTTGTCGGGCGGAGTTTTTGTTTGCTCCAAGGAAAGTCGTCGTCATTTCACGGGTGAAACTTCGCGTCGTCTCCCCCTTCACCGGGAAATTCGCGCCATCGCCGTCTTGGATATTCGCAATGCACCATTCGACCGGGCATATTCCGCCCACCACTTTTTCCCATCAGCCCGACTCACCGAGCTTCGGGTAAAAGTGTAATCCCGCGTCTTTACTGCAGTTTTCCCTCGTGCCATCAGTTCCCACTACTGTATTCGTGCTGCGGTGGCTGTGACATCTCACAACATTGACTTAAGGGCCGTGATATCCACCTCCTAGTAATTCTCCTAGCAACTATTCGGAAAATAACATAACATGATTTTATAGCTTATTCGGTGCATAACTTTATTAGGTGGTTCATTAGGAGGTGGATATCAAGGAGAAGAAGACGATTTAAGTTGGAAGATTATCCACACAGTAGAAAAGGAGCAGCCTCAAGCGAGGCTGTTTGTTTTGGTACTAACCAAAAGGACAAAAAGATAGTCAGGGATAAAGAAAGGTGGTCGCACTGCATGTTCACCACCTTTCCTCTGAAGATACAGAAGGCTGCAGGGAGCCTAGCTGTCTCGGAAGAACAAGGTCAAATATCTGGGGGTAACCCCGGATAGGAGGCGCAACATCCTCCTGGACAACGTCCTGTGTAAAGCTAAGTCCCAGTTCTGCAAACCATATCCGCTTCTGAACGGCCGATCAACCTTGTCGTTGGGGAACAAGCGTTTGCTTTTCCTCACCTGCTCGACGTACGCCCCGGCGGCTTGGGCTTACGGACGCACGCATCGGGAACAATTGTCGGTGTGCGCTGTCTTTTGCTGCCCACGGTAACCCCTGGCCTTGATCCTTCGTACAAGCGGACAAACAAACACAATCGCCCTCGGAGGTGAGGATTTGGGGAAGTGAGTGTTGCGGGAATCGTAAAAAAAGGGGTAGGATCGAGACGCTGCTCCCGCAACCCCCCAAGTCCCTCACGAACTCGTACATTGCATGCGTAACCACAGTCGTGAGAGGGGTTGAAGATGAGTAATAGCCCGCTTTAACGGTCAATGAACGGGAGGTCTGAGTGCAGAAGCTTGTAGGTTCTGCGAACTAAAAGCCCTATCCGCACAGGCCCTACACTACGTGCTTACGCCTACTTCATAGTTCAAAATTTACTCGGTGCACAATCGGACGCTGAGTGATGCCTCGATCCCTCATAGGGCGCTGGGCCGTTGGGGAACGAGACAATGCACGTAGGCACACAGTCTCCTGCAATAATTTACTAATTGTTTGTAGGTACTCGAATTGATGGGAAATATGCAAGCCCTACTACCAAGTGATTGCAGGGCGATAAGGGGTGAGAGGATGGGAGAGTGCTAATTTACAGCAGATTCCTTTCACTGGAGAAAATTTTGAAGAAAAACTGCATCGTCCCTTAATTTTTACTATCTGACCTTGAGCAAAACCCCTTATTGATGCCGATTGAATCCCAATGACCTTGATTTAAATTAATCGCTGCCGGATGCTACATTAATAATTTGATATCATTAATGTTCTTATTGCCCCCCAATCACGAGGATAAACCAACAAGGGGGTGATAAAAATCGAAGGACCAACAACACTACAGGAGCATTTCAGCCCACCCCCTCGCCCCTGTCGCCGCACCAGTTGATGTCTGCCTCAAAGGACAACTAACCTGCAGGAACAACATAAAACAGACAGGGCGCCTCCTGTCTGCCGACGCTGTTCGACGCCCAACAAGACAGGGACTCCAGATCGCCTGTCGCCGGGGTAAATTGGAGGGTTGATGTGCCGTTCTCGTTGCGGACCTTCGCCCCTTGAACCGGGAGCACCCCCTTGCTCGTGTTGTACGTCCAGGAGAAGCGACTCACTTCCGGATTGGCGTCCACGTGACACTGGACGACGAGGAGCTCGTAGGGCAGCGCCCCCACGCTGGTGACCTCGTGACCAACTTTGCAGCGGGGTGCATCTGGAAAACGGGACGGCCTCATTTACAAGGAACGGCTGAATTTACGACGCAGCTGAAAACGTAGGAGTGAATTCAATCGCACTCGCTTCTCCCCCACCGTGAACTATTCACCGAGGGGATGCCACCTCTTACTAATGAGCAGGAGGGTTCTACCTCTTGACAATTGGCATGGGGGTTACTGCCTCTTGCTGATGGGGATTAGACTCCTATTAATCAACAAATCTACAAATTGGAATGTGAAAATGACTTCATTTTGTTGATCGGACTGGACCACCCCTTCCAATTGCCACGCACGTTCAACAACAAGCGACTTCAGTTCGCATGCATCAATTCGGAACATTTCTCACAACAACAAAATCAAGTCATGTTCACTCGTTAAGGATCCGGAACGGTCCAAGGCATGAGTAAAGCTGATTAACCGAGGTATTGCAGGAGGACTCACTTGGAGGTGACATTCAAATATTTTAAGATGGATCCGTCCCTTTCCCCATGAACTCCCCATCTCCCTTCGAACCGTCGGAAAAAGGGAGGCGCTCGGTGGAAAGATGTGCGAAGTAGATTAAAACCGTGGCAGGAGTGATTTATCTCCCGGGTAGGGTAGACAGGCGATATTAGATAAATAGAATTGCTAATTTATCTTTCGTCCGGCGAACAAGAAAAAGAACTCCGACCCACTAACGATCCTATGATTGGGATGAATGGTGAATTAGTGATCCCCGCCATTTAAAGGTAGGGCGGATTTCTCATCCCCCCCCCCCCCGCCAGACGCCAGACTGATCGGGGGTGCATTGGAAATTGCAGTCGATATTAAATTACCATTAGGTACCCATCGCATGGATTTCTTCACTTTTTTGCAGCGAATTAGCGTAAGATTTTGAAAATTTTTAAATTAATACGCATAATTGTAGTAGCTCCCGGTCCTGTCAATATCATTGTTGCTTTAGCGCCTCGCGGCACGTGCTTTGTGTTCCTTTTTCAGCGACATTTTTAGCAATGAGAGGGAAAAAGTAAGTCAGAGAACCGCATACGGAAAACATGCACTCGTTACCACACTTGTAACATTGAATTGTACCCAACTCTATCCGTGGTACAATACTAGATTCGAACTCAATTAACTGAATGACTAAAAACTACGACGAAATCCAATTTACGTCCGCACAACTTTCCACGAAAACGTAACAAAGTCATTTACTGCAAGTTCCTAAATTATTTGCGCCCCGGAGGAGGTTAAATATGATAATGGCGGGGTTAAGAGCCCTCCGAGATAATGGAATATCTTCGTCTCTCGATATTGAGCATCTGTTCCGTGATTAAGGCTCTCCCGAGTTATTGTTATTCCGGACCATTCGCGCTCCGGAGTTCCGGCCACTCCCACTATTTCCCACTATCTCGCAATCGCAACCCCCTCGCGCCCTCCTCACAACTACCCTTCAATCGTCTTCCCGCCATTCCGCGACCCCCAAGCCGCACCATCGCCCGGTAATTGTTAGGCGCGGGCCTGTGAATTCCAGAGGGTTAACTGCAACCCCCCGACCTCTCAGCCCCGCTCTTAGCATTATTAGGTGGAAGAGCATTCCCGAGATATGGTATTTTCTTGGGGATGCAAACTCCACTTTGATCTCTACATACAATCTAAGTAAATTTCAATATACCTAGTAAATTGCTCGAAATTATTTCGATGTAACGTTGAAAAAAAAACATCATTTTAAAGTGTATAGAAAACAATACTTGTTTAAAATTTCGTTTAGGTAAGTGTAACAATTAAATAGAATATCCTTCCCCCCTTTTTTCCAATCCAAAAATCCAAAAAAACCGTAATAACAACTTACAGTCGAAATTCGCAAGGAGGAAACGACCATTCGTGCAATTGTTATGCGAGCCATGCGGTTGAGCACTTTTCCAGAAGTTTCAGTTTTTGATGGCTACTTCCGGTTTGTGGATGCGCCAATTTGACCAGAATCATCCGGCTAGTTCCCCCCATAGTTTTTACTATTACGACCCAATGAATCCCTCCTCATTCGCAGTCAAATGTTGAGATTACGAGGATATGGACGGTTACGTAGTCACGTTGCGATCGCATCATCCCCGACTTTTCCCATTTTGTGGAAGAAACTGGAAGGAAACGCCTCGCGTGAAACCGCCCCCGTCTCACGTGATACACAGCCGCACATGGCGTATTTTTGTTAATGTTAATATTAATGTCATTTTTCACAAGAACATTTCTTATAAAGAATAACTTTTCCGTAAAATAAAAAATAACAAACCCGCAATTCTTATAATACCGTGCAACCATCATTTTCGCCCTGAAGAGTTGTTGGTTTCATAAACAAGACGGATTTATGGCGACGTGCACTCCGTGCCTGCACGCCTCAACAACAAAAATACCGAACGTTCGCCCATGCTTTCCACATTCTTCATAGTCCTCTACTGAGGCTGAAGGCATCCCCCGCATTACTGCGGCTCGGATGGAATTTTCGCACGGATAAAAGGAATACGCAATTTTTCTCCGCCTGTAACATCCGATAGGGAATGCCATCTTCAGGTTGAGGTTGACCGGAAGGCGAATCATTTTCCATTTTTCTGCCAAATTTTCGTATGTGTGGCGGCTAGTCGAACGTAAGTACGACGCAGTTCGTCGTTCGACCGCTGGGGCGGTTCTGAATACGCGTCCGGCCGAGTGCAAATGACGCGGGGACCCGACAGCGGGCGGCGAATAAACCGACATGAGGGCTGACTGCGCATAATACGAGTACTCTTATTTGGATGGGAGGGAAAAGTAAACCAAACTGTCCGCTAAAATCACTCTCATGAAAAATAGGTAATGTCGAACCCTACTCCAATAGTTTATCAAAATCCATAAAAAAAGAAGTTTTCCTGCTGAAACAACAATTACTCTAGAACCGCGATCGCCCAAGATTCCGATGATTTCTTCGATGTGAATAACACGAATAATTTCCACCCTCACTTAATACGCAAGATGGTGCCGGATAAGGTAAACACAATCGGATTAAGCATCAGCAATTAGTCGAACGGCGCGCGATTCTGTAATTGTTTAACTGCGTGTTTCCTACCCCCTCCAACCCCCTCGACGCATTCCCCACTCCCTAAACTCGAAGTGGGGGTTTATCTCATCAGAAATCAGGTGAGCGGACAAGCATGTTGGCACGCAGGGGCGGGTTGGGAAAAGGGGGGCTGTGGCAGTCACATGTCAGTGGGGGTTGTGACGCAATGAGCACACGCTGCACGACATGCCAGCGGCACATCCTGTTTAGTTACGTAACAGATTCCGTCGAGTGTCATATGGGCGGAACAATTTGCATTGTGTTAGTCCTCCAAGGTTTAATTCGGGGTGGGAATATCGCAGGCTGGGCAATAATGGGTTTGATTCTGTTGATACTGCGACCACACAAGCCTGTTTATTGTGACGACAGACAGTCCTGATTCATCCCCCTGATTAAAAAAGTCGTCCGACTGCATTCGCGGGACCCTCACAGATTAAAACCCGACTCCATCCTGCTTATGCTCCAGTTTTTCCCCGCCACCCGAGCGAGGATTTTCCCGCCAAAGGGGTTGTCGGTTTCTGAGCTCGGGTTCAGCGACGAGAGGGTGGTTTCGCGAGAGGCGTTTGTTTCCGACGACGCGGCGATGGTCTTTTGTCTCTGGACGTGTGGAGGGTTGGGGTGTTTTAATCTCTCCCCTCGTTGCCGCCGCTTGTTCCGGATGAGTTTAATTTTTTTCCCTGGGAATTCCTGTCATGACAAGCCCCAGAAGACAGGGGGAAACCTGTCCACTCCAGTGTTGCGCAAACCCCTTGTTTGCGTGATGAGGGTGCGTTTTTATCGACAGCTTTCGGAATCCGCCGTTGGGATTCTGATTTTAGCACTGACCTTCATCCCCAATATTTGCTATTAGGACTCCACCGTTCCCGCTCCTGTCCTCTTCCTCACTTATTTGCCTTTCCTCGTCTCTCCTTACGCCCCCTACATAATACAAACTAACGTTCTCCTCATTTTCCCTATTCCCATAATTCGATCTTTCCCATTTCTACGCGACATGTGGTTTTTTAACGAATTTTGAACAAAAGATTGAATTTTCACATTTTGAATAATATGATACACCCCTGTCCCCAACTTCCACGTTCCACGATATATTTCCTTTATCAGACCGTTCTCCTTCCTCCACGTTTCTTTTTATTATTACGGGAAGAAATCTCATCACAATGGAGGAAAGCCCCGCCAGATGCATAGAAGTATCTCACGTGAGACACGACGTGGCGTCATCAAACCCAAGTTGGTGTAGTGCAGACCCCGTGCGAATCCGTGTGGGATTTTGCGGCAGTATTAGATTTTCAGGTTAAGTTTGATCTTCATAATGGGGAGAGGATGTAGAAATAATGACAGCGAAAGGTTGGGTTAGGTCGTTCCAATGGGCAGAAGGGCGAAGAGAGGACGGCTGAAAAGCGGTGATGAAGGGAATACTGCGGACTAGGCGGGGGAGGGTGCGTCAAGTCCCGTCCCACCCTTTCCCTTTCCCACCAACTCTGATTCTCTCCCCTAATGGTGACGCAAGGAGAAGTAGACGTAACGAGCAGCATGATGAATAAAGGGACAACGTGCTGGTAAAAAAGTTCCAACTGCGCTCAATTCAGGGGGTTATCTTAATTTCTCGTTCGTGAAAGGGGCGGGTGGGGAGGTCGCAATAAGCGTGAGATTTGCAACCCTCCGGACAGATTGCTCACGTACGTCCGGATCGTGACCGCAGGAAGGCGAAGGGAGAACTCCTCTGCCTGGAAGTTGAATCGGACCGTCGCAGAATCCGTTTTAATTCCCCTTCGTCTCGTCCGTGGGACATTTTTAAAGTTGGGGTGCTCGTAAATTTCCAGTTTTCCGGGGTATCTTTCCTCCACGGAGCATGCAGAGCAGGGACGAGCAACTTTTTTTTGTAAAGGGCCAACTACTAATTGAAGATGTTTGAGCTTTCCTACTGCCTTTATATGATTCGAAAGTTATGTGGCACCCCTAACCGCTTAGAGGTGTAGTAATATGGCATCGGGGTTCGCTCAGAAGGAGCAGGGTAAAGTGTAATGGGGGGCCTTGCGCAGGTTATGGTAAAGCTTTACTCATCTACAGCGGAAGCCGGCCAGAGTTGAGTTTTGCTCATCAACAGCAGATGCAGAATCAGGAACGGACAAGAAATTAGAACCTTGCCTACGGCGATGTAATTTTACCTAGTTTTTTTTGTTCATGTTAACGTTGCTTTCCCTTCATTTGATAGTGCTAGTAAATTTTGATTAGTTGACATGAACTGGCAATCTCCACGTTTGTTTTCTCTATTTTTTGAGGCAATATCAAACAATTCAATGCACATCTAATAGTCGAAGTTCTCATTAAAATGATACAATTTCATGGTACAATTTTCATAAAATGACGAATAACTTACATTGTACTTCGAGGTTGAATGGGGGGCTGTAAGTTTCCCCTTCGCTGTTGATAGCAGAACAGGAATAGTGACCCTCGGAATTTTTCGACACGTGCTTCAAGGTCAACATGTGGTCGATGGGTAGCACTCCTGATGTCTCATTGTAAGCCACCAGATGGCCCTGTAAAAATAGCCAAACGCAAGGTTTAATTGTTACAGCGACCTCGAGAAAGACAGGGAAAGACAGAATAAAAACGTCACTGAATGAAGTGAATAATGGCCAAGTCGAAGGGATTTTTTTACGATAATGTTGAATGAAAGTTGGAACACTGGATGGAAAAACAAGCAAGAACCTAAACCCAGCGGAGCAGCGAGAATAAGAACAGGAAGGAGTAAGGTAGATTGGATTAAAGGGAAGTGGATGTTAACGAAAGCGAGAGTTGAGACAGTTGCAAAAACGCGATTAGTACCGGAGGTTTGAAAATAAGAGAAAATGGCAATAAAACAAAATTTGCAACGGGAAGGAAACCGAAATTAATTGCCCGGCGCGAAAAAAATGGCGCTCCCCGAGAAAAAGTAAGAAGTAAAGTTGAAAAATGGACGGGAAGCTGAAAAAGCAGGTGATTTACGCAAGAAATTAATAAGTTGAGCGCATTAAGGGGATGGGGGAGGATGTTATACATTTGCATTAAAGGGCTCCGAGATCGTCGAGATAGAAACAAAGGAAACGGAGAGATCGCTTGTACGAATCCGCGAATTTAATCATTCTTAATTTCTGGACGAAGACGGGAGGAAACGCAAGGGGCGGGTTTGGGGGGTGAAGGGGGGGTGGGGGTGGAATAAAAGAAAACTCGCGGGAGCGGGCAATAAAAAACTCGAACAGGAGCGCACTTAGGCTAATTATTTTAATTTATATCCCGCCCGAGCCTTCCGTTCGAGCCCCACCCGCAACCTCCGTCTTTAAGGGTTGCCTCCCTCCCCCCTCGAGCGAGCCGCCCCTGGATTATTTTGTCTCCCGTGTTGAAATAAATTAGCTCCTCGCAAATTGAACCGGAGATAAGTTAATTAAGCGGATGATGGCTGGATCCAAGAGTTTTCTACAAAACTGACCTTAATTCTGAGTTTTTTTCCCAATTTTTTAATGCGCTGCTTAGTACTGACGTAACTATTGCTTAATTGAGGGAGAGAATGCAACTGGTGAGCATCGTTATGAGGGTGTGCAACACGTAAGGTGGTTGTGTGCTACCGTTCCTCTGTGGTGCTACGAAATACCAACGCGTATCACGTGAGACAGGTGTGTAGTGAGTATCACGTGACAGACGCATGCATCGATCGCACAGCACAACATAAAAATGTTGTTTGTTTCCTCGCCTCCCAAGAAACATCTCTTGTTTAACTCCGAGAGCCAACCGAACTTTGCTTTTAGTTCTCATCTGGAAACCCAGAAACCGTTAATTCCTTTCAGTTATTTTCTCTCCGAGATCTCGCCCCTTGTACTTCATTAGCCCCGTCCCTCCGGCCCTTCGCCCCCCTCCCCCACCCTTTGTTTGACCGTCTCCTTCCCGACCCAGCGCCTACTTATCGGTCTGACCCCGGCCGGGGCTGCACCGTCCCCGTTCTTCGGCTGCGCCCTCCGAGGCTCGCGGAAAAAGTGCAAACTTTTTATCCAATTTGCGCCGGGGGATGTTTTGCGCCCTTCCGGCGACCCGAGGACAGCGGCATTACGCGGAAAAAAGGGAAAATCGATGAGGCGGATTGATCGAGAAATGGAAAAGCAAATTACTCTGGAGGGGTGGGATGTTAATTGACAATTAACATAAAAACTAGGGCGCTTCAGAGTTTTCCAATCGGCGTTCCTTCTTTTATTTTGCGTGACGAATTAACCATACTCCTCGGAATAATATTTTTACATTCTCGTACGCACAAGGAAAATAATTCATCGTAATTCCTCATTAGTCATTATCATTCATCATTCCTCAATCATTCAAACATTCGTTCATTTTCATTGATAGAAAAATTCGAGGGTGCTACAGTAGTACCACACAGCTATCCAGTCAAATTAGGCCTAAATTATATTTCTGCGTCCAGTCCTCGATATCGATATCGAGGACTGGACGCAAAATAAAAACGATCGACTTAAAGCAAAGCAAACCTATCCCACGATACGTTAGCGTTGTACAAAGGGAAGGAAACGTTCCTCGTTCACGATCGCAACGCTCGAAAGAGTTATAATAAAAATTGCATGCCCCAGGTAAATATTTGCAGTTCGTTCGCGTTGCAGGGTTGTTTGTTTTCGAATCGGCCGCCACCCCTGTTGACTAAACGTCGGGACGTTCTCGCGGTGGGGGGTGAAATCGGGTGGCGCTAACACCGAACCCGGATAAATATGACGGTTTTAATTTTCCGCCTTATCGAACCGGATCCATTTCCATTTGGGAAGAAAGGGACGAAAACGGCTGCGTATTTCCGTATCGCCGGGGATTTTCCGTACTTTACCGCACTCCAAGCGGCAAAAGCAAACTTCACTCACTTTCCTCGACTATTGTGGAGAAATTTTCGCTCCAGTCTACCCAATTGAATGGAGAACACGACGATGGAGTCACGACCAAGTACGAATCAGAAACCCAAACGAGCTCAAGTACCAGAACGAGCCCTCCGATTAATTAAAAATGCGGGAACAATCCGCCAGGCCAGCCCGAACATCCCTTAAATGCGCCGTAAGCTAACTCTTCCGGGCGGCTTCATTAAAAATTTCCATAAAATGAGGCGCCCCCGCGAGCCGGCACCCGGTATAATTAATTTTTACAATATTTACATTGGAGGAGGACGGGCGGCACAACAGTCTATTTAAATATTTACATAAACAATCCTCTAATTGAATATCCCGAACAAAACAAAATGTGCAATTGGTATTCCAGTCCATTGTATTTTTAACGGGGGAGGCTGCGACGACTACGAGGCAAGGGCCAACCCTCTTTATTCTAATGTATGCGAGGGCCTCCGGCTTTTGGTTTACTCGGCCCAGCCGTCCGCTCGAATTTTCAATACAAATAGAAATCGAACTGAGAATGTAAATTGCTGTGGGTGGGAGGGTGCGGCCTCAGTTCCCCCTTTCATTGCTCCGGCGTATTTACTCCCCGTGTTCTATTCAGGTCCACAAGGCCCCGGGAGTCGCCTGTATAGAATCGTATTTTTCTTCTCAAAACTTCACTTTTCCGTCAACATCAAGTCTTAGTTCCTCGTCCACTTTTGCATTTATTAGAGCAACCACTTCTACGTTCATTACTAAATTGAATTCTACAGTCAGTCTTACTTTAACTTTCATATTCACATTTAGAATAATTTTTATGTTCATTCCTACAATCCTTTCTACATTCAAATCTACATTTAGTTCTGCATTCAGTACTAAATTTGTTCCCCATTCAGATCTATATTTAGTTGTGTACCTATACCTATTCAGTTTTACATTTTGTTTTACATTCAGATCTACGTTTAGTTCTAAATTCAGTTCTGCATTCAGTTCTACATTCAGTCCTGCATTCAGTTCTACATTCAGTTCCACATTCAGTTCTACATATAGTTCTACATTAAATTCTACATTAAATTATACATTTTAGTTCTATATTCAGTATTCAGATCCGCATTTATAAACAGTTTTCTTCAGGTTATTGGTAGAAAGTATTTGTTTCCTGATACATTCCTACCCACTAAAATTAAATAGATAATATAGTCCTGTCTAATTTTAGAAAGAATCAATTGTATGTATCAAATTCAATTATTGCGTTTAATGATTTCGCGTAACCAAAATTAAATTAACCTCTATATTGTTTTATTGTCCAATAACCAGCAGCTGCGAATATTTATATTACCACTCAATTATTCACTCCATACCCAGCGGCGCACATACATATAATAAATTAACTTAATGTATATTCACTAGTTGTCTGTTTTTTTCCATAGCATTTCAAATTATTAACGCAATTTCAACGCCCTTGATATTTTAATGTGTTCGTTTAACTCCGGCAAGTTCCAATTTTTCACGCTCGTAAACTGTACACTGAAGCCAAAATATCTGCTGAATAATGCATCAAAACGCCGTTGGGCTTGGAGGTTCGTGTTCAGATAACAGTCAGCCCTTCTGCCATTGATGATGGTATCGGTGTCGTTTATGATTCAATTAGGCATCACAGTCAGCTGTAGAGAATTTCAGTGATTTTCCATGAGAGCATGAGATTTTTCACAAAATCTGGCCTCAAATTATTGTATTAATTATCCTAGCCTGAAATTATATCAACATTTCCGGACTCTTGTCGTGATATATTAAGAAAAACAATGTACAATAGATACCTTATAAAATGGCTATTGGTTCTATGATAATTGGAACGAGATTTATTTATTATTACGATTAATTACACTCGTAACACTGAATTGTACTCAACTCCATCTGTGGTACAATACTGGATTCGAACTTAATCAACTGAATGAATAGGCGGGTGAAACGGCACGTATTTATATCGCGACATTTCAATACGGAAATTTCCAACTGCGGATTTTACATGTAATTTTTTCGGGGCGGTTCGGCTCTGCTTCGGGATAGCAGGACGAGCGGAAGCTTGAGAAATGACTGGAGCGGAGGAAACGGATCCGCAGGATTGAAGATAAATATCGAGCAAAGGCGGACATATAGATAACGCAAATCCAGTGTCAAGGTGATCGATGTAGGCCGTCAGCGGTATAAATGCAGGCGGAATAAAAAGGGAGCCGTTTTTATTGCTCGTGAAAATACAAATGGGCCGCTGCCTTGGCATAAATACATTTGTAGGGACGATCCGCTTCATCCCTCATTCATGGATGAGGAGCTCCAGATGACCTTCATTTTATGGGAGGGCCGGGAGGACCCCGACTTTTATGGGACGGAAGGGCCACGTTTAATTGAATTTGATTCCCAACATTTCAGTGGAGACGTAGGTACACATTTCGATTGTAATGTAAACTGACACGTTTTAGTGGAGACGAACACATTTCGATTGTAAGGCTCGGACTGCATGAGTCCGGTTCCATTCCGTTGCGGTTATGGACGTACACTTTTGAAAGCAATATGGAACTGTTTGATTTTGATATCAAAACATTTTGATCTGTAGGTAGGCAAACACGTTAAAATCAAACAAGCAAGAATCTAACTTAATGGTGAATCTTCGGACAACATTCAATTAGTCACTCTTTTTCATCCAAATTTCATCAAAAACGACCGCGCTCTTACTTTTCATGTGTTGTATACGTAAAAAAAATCAAATCGATATCTCAAAAAATGCGCCCGCTATCGTCATGACAGACGGACGGACAGACATGGATTTTTGGAATCCCGTTTGCCAATGTGTCAAAATTTTTGACATCCTATGATTTTTAAGGGGTGTTACATACAGCATGACGAAAACAATATACTCTTTCAAAATTTCGTTTTGAAGAGTATAATAAGGATTGGAGCTTGAACACGAAAGTTTGATGCCACTACAAGTCTTGAAGCAAATCGCCAGATTAGGGGTTAAGTCAGAGTGCAAATTAGCTGGTAATTACACCGAGAATCAATTCGCCTTGCTGAGTGCACCCCAATTCAAATCTTAAGGTGTAATTCCAACCACTTTAACGGGCGAATTGTCCCAAGTTTATACACCTTACGCCCATTCCTTCCCATTACTTGGTTGATGCTCGAAATACTTGAAGTACAGTTCCGTTTCCGGAACAGTGCACCGACGTGATCGTATCTCTCGATGAGCTGAAGTGTATGAAAACGGTAGGCATGAGTTCCAAAATGCTTATCATTAGAGAACTCGTCTCGTTTAAATCGTCCGAAACAAGGGACGAGCGGAAATTCGTTTTCCGAAACAATGGACGGACGCGAAACGAAAATGGAAGTATTAATTTTGCATATACGAGCTTTTTATTCGGCCATTACATAGCACTCTAATTGAAACGTTGCGCTGAGAGAAAATGCATTAGACGTTAAACACATTACTCGCCGAAAACGCCATCATCCACAATGCGTTGTCACAATTATGGGGATATCCGGCCAGCGTCAATAATACGATGAAAAGCTCTTAGCGCGAATGCCTGAGGTGGAATTTGGCATGCAGACTATTTCGTGGATGTGAATTTCACAGATGATAATCGTCCATCAGGCGCCAAGGTGTCCAATTAAGTCGAGTAAATATTAATGTTTTCATGGTTCACCAAAATTAATGTTTCATAATTTTCAAAATGAAATATTCCATTCTTGTGGAATCGAAATTATTATTAATGTTTAGTATTCTCAAAAATTTAGCGTTAAAAAGAGTATCGTCCTTCCATTCAAATTTTATGCGAAGGTGCCATTTCATTCGCAACGTCACTCCTGTAAGTTGTAACCTCGTTACGAGTTATTCCCTTGCCAGCCGTTTCTTCTTGCCAATTACAAACCCTCATTCAGTGCACCCTCTCTCTAGACACTTGTTGAAATTAAGCGCAACAGCGAGACAAGAAACTTCCGAGCATCAATAATCCGCCCAGGATTTACACTTGTTAACTCTGTCTGGCACGGCGGAAGTTCCGGCAGAACAATAACGAGTGTTGGAATCGAAAAATTTCCGCCAGAATGCTTATGTATTCCACATCACACACTACACTATTTAGTGTAGAACGTTATTTACGTTGCGCATTTATCTAAACTCTGCATAATGGATTTGTAGGTTAGACGTTTCCGATTTGAAAATTAAGAGGGCTCGATACTTCCTGTAAAATGGATTCCCGTTTTGTGGTCATATAGTTGATACTTTCAAAAAAAGGTTCGTATAAAACTTTCTTATTATTACTGTGGCTATTCACGCAGGACCATGATTTTTTTTTCAACAATTCTTCTACCCCAGTTTTTTTGTTTTTATTTTCGAAATGGACGAAGTTTTTAAAAAACCTGGTCGTCCGTCGATAGCAATAAATATTAGGAAACTATTTTTTTTCAATAATCGATTTAATTTTCTTAAATTTAGCAAACTCTTCAAACCTGAACTTGAAACGCATTTCGAAAGCTATACATAAATGAGTAACATCCACGTTCAGTGTCTCGAGCACGATTTCTAATGTACTTTTAAAGTGAGGCAGTGTGGATATTCCCCCTGGGTAATATACTCGGGAACAATATCCAGATAAAAGTTATCCACGGTATTTTCTGCGGCATTCCCAGGAGAACAGTGCACTCCGGCATTTAATCTGGGATAATCCGTCTGCGAGGTGCACTGCTCGAATTCGGGATTTCTGCGCTCGCTGATGGTCGTCGGCTCCTGTCGCATAGTGGCAAAGTTCGCGAACTCATCTCTCGTTCTCTGACGCCCTTCCATAATGGATATATAATTCCAGCTCCGTTAATCTCGGCGATCACTACCAGCTGGGATTGAATTCGAAATGAGTTTCGAGTTGAGTCTGATGGGCGTTGTCCCATTGGGGGATGGAGTCCCACTAACGAATCTCGTAGTTCTTAGGGCTCGTTGTACGTAATCAGTTGTGGTTGTCAAGGGTTGCGATTTCTGAACTCCAATCCGGTTTTCTTTCATATTCGAAACGAAGTTTTTATAATAGTGTATTGTATTCATCATGCTGTATGTAACACCCCTTGACAATCATTGCATATATTTTTTTGACACATTCGTAAATGAGATGTTTACTCGATTCCGAAAATGGATGTCTGTCCGTCCATCTGTCCTAGATTTTTTCATCACGATTTCGGGCGTATTTTTGGAGATATTGATTTTAAATTTCTTTCTCGAGTAAAACTGTTATAAATCAAGAACTCTGTTGATTTTGGTGATTTTTGGAAAAGCGAAAGTGAGCTGTCAAGTTGACATTTTTGGGAATTTTGAGAAAATTTATTTAAAAAATATATGTCCAATATAATACTGATCAATTTTGGTATACAATGATTTATTGTAAAATTGCAATTAACAGAGAAAATCGACAAAAGCCGATCACTTCTTCGACCAAGTTGCATCCATATAGATTCACAATAGAATTTGTATTACTATTTTCTACCATTTAAATTTAATATAAATAATTCTACGTAACTTCAATAGGAATTGAAAAATCCTCTTGAGTATCTATCATTGGTGCAGTACTACAAGTACTATAAGGAAACCTATCGTGCAAGAGGGATATTTCCTTATGCATATTATCCCATTATACCACGAAACTTCTTCCGCCAAATTTATTTTTCATCATTACGTGAGTAAGTAGGTACCTACTCCCAAACTCCCCATTCGGGAAGTACTTACAAATTTCTACTACGCTTATTAGGGTGGGCTATAACGATTTTTCGCGAGTTCCAAAGGAAGAATTATTGGCCATAACCAGGGGGAAATAGGTCGCGCAAGCCGTTATGAATTTAAATATAAATGGCTCTGCAAATGCTTCATTCCAGTTGTTGCCGGCTCCCAAGGAAATAGTTCAAGTGGACGCGACATTTCCAGGACATTTGCACATTTACAATCCAATGCGTATTGAGCATAATAATTCTATCGCTTTGAATTTTTCACTACACCGTAATAACAAACTGTTACATCAGTTATAAAAATTTGAGTGTCTTTGACCGAGCCATTCCCGAAAAATTAAATGTCAAAGTTTCAGGTCATAACACGAGAAGCCCTGCATCGAGCTCAGGGAGACTTGCTAAAAACAACGTTTTCATCTATATCTCCGAAACGCGTTTCAGAATTTCTACAAAAAATGAGTATGTTATAAATGACATTATGACGAAAGTGTACCTCGCTTGTGAATATGCTCAACCATACCGTTTTTGAGTAATTGTAATGTGAAGATCAAGGCCAATGGAAACGACACACACAAAGGCTTCCCTTGCTACCGTCGAGAGGTCTGCTCATTCACCGTTGACCCTTGCACCGTCGCCCCACGCAGCCACCCTTGTGAGCATCGGAGCCAACGACCGGTCAGGCTTACATCAGTGAGCTAAGCAATGGGTAAGATCCCCAACGGAATTTTCGGCACCTGCGGCAAAACCCCCGCTCGGGGAAATACGGATTAACGCAACGACAGCAAGTTTTCCCATCCCTCTCTCCATTCAGGAGATAAAGAACTCCGAAGAGCGTCGCATACGTAAATTACGTCCCACCCGAGGACCCGAAGTGGTAGAAAAAGGACTCCCCCCCCCAGGTTGAAGGGTTGAAGCGGTGCGTTTGAAAGCCGCCGGCACATTATCTATACGCCCTGTTTAGTTTTTAAGAGTGATGCACTTTTAATGCGTCAGCTCGAGCGAAGGGCTGCGATTCCGACACCGCTAAAAGTTGGGGGGATGTGCTAAGTGGACCGGATAAGCGGAATGGGCCTCTGGCTTGAGGCCCGGGGATTTCGGCTGAAAAGCCCTTCTTGCCCTAAGGTGGATGGATGAGGGCGTGCGAATGAAGAGCGGAAAAGTCCCCCCTTTTGAGCGGCCGGTCCGCGACCTCTTCCACTCAGTGTGTTCGAGCTTTGGTGAAAAATTCGCCCGAGCGGATATCGCGGGGTTAATCCGACCGTGTTCCATTCAAAAACGGCAAATCCGGCGGCGAGAAATTCATTATTATTTGAAACAAGCGAGGATCTAATCCAATGTTTCAAAAAAAGGTTCATGGAATTGCACGTGAACGTTTGTTCTCGTTCCTAGCAGTATAATCACTTTTTGATAAGAAAAACAAATACAAAAATCAAATAAATCAATTGAATAAAATAACACAGCAATTCTACTCGTTAATACAAATTGAAAGTATTCTTGAGGATTTTTTAAATTTTTAAACTATAAGGCCAGGAAATGGTTGTGCAATTTTCGATTCGACTAGAGCACTCTTAAATATTGAATGTGCCATAGGAATGTTAATTGGATATTCTCTGAGAATAAAAAAGCGCCATTATTCCAAAAGGACCGTAGATTGCGAATAACATGGAGCATAGATTGCAAATAACCCGTCAAGTCGGTTTAACATCCCTCGATAAGTTAGTCGAGGGAATTCCACTAAAAGGAAACTGGAGTGATTGTGAGTGGAAGCCTCGGAAGTGAATGCCTTACTTACGTCGTGATACCAGCTGAAGCTGTGAGGGTTGGGTCGGGCCACGGAACCGCAACGCAGCGCCACATTAGCTCCCTCTTTAACGGGCAAAGTCACCCCAGGTTCTATCCTCACAGCCACCTTAGGAGGGTCTGAAACAATAGAGGCGCCCTTTACCGCTCGTTACGTTCACTTTGGATCTGGGACGGCTCCCACCGCCATTAATCACTTTAGAGGGTAACAATTGTATCGATTGATATTTTAATTGGGGCGGAAAGGATCTCGAGGAGGGGGGGTCGACGTTGGAGGAAGTGGGACGGGTGGAGCAATTAGGAGACAATCAATTCATTTGGTGAATGGCTTTCGAGGGGAATCCACTTGACGGCGTTCCCCATTCCGTCAGTGCTTTTATCATTGTGCGTCCGAATGTCACCTTCGTTCTAATTTGATTAATTTCAGCATGTATTTCGAATTCTTACAATCAGACATGTCAGCTGTCACATGTCACTCGGAATGAGTGGATTCTCGATATAGCCTTAAACTGACAACGTAACCTATCCTATTATAACCTAACCTTACATTTCTTAACCTAACCCAACTCAACCTAACCTAACGTAACCTGATTAACTAACTAACTAATAACCTAAGACCCCGAAATAAGTAAGTCTCAATATGAGGATGATTTTTTGAATTGTGCAGTTTGAAATAACTGCGACATATCGACCCTTCGGAAGATAACCTCTTCAATACACATGATGTCAATAATTTGGTAACAGCGGTATTAAGGTTGCTTAATTCCAAAGTTACACTGAAACTGTGCAGGTGTGAAGAGTAAAGAAAACTGTGAGCAAACCGACAACAAAAAGTGTGAAGTGTGAAGAGTAAAGTAGTAAGTGAAGATTGTTTGGGAAGTCGAGGGAGCGGGCGGATTAGGTCCCGAACGAACTTTTAACGATAACATCGTTAGCTAATTCCTTTAATAAACTCGTCATGCACGAAATCGGAACTAAGAGCATCGTAACGTATACCTTCGCTAATCCAGTTAGTTTGCGGTTTCCATTCTGGGAAGCGGACCGACCCGACATTTGTCACAGGATCCGGGACCCAAACCGCAGGAGCTCAGCCCTCATTCGGCTGGACTTACCTTATTTCTTCCGTTCACTTGTCCCCCAACTTTAGCCTGCTATAGTCGGGGTGGGATTCACAATTTATGGTACAAATTTGTACCTACTTGGAGGCAGTAAGAACTATAGAATTTGAATTATTAAAATAATTCAAATTTACAAAAATTAACATCTACCATCCTTTCATTCGTTTGTTTGCCGATCGAAACACAACCGATCATTGTAGCCGATCAGAAATGGATTTATCATGGTCTAAGCTGCATACATAAGCTTGGTTTTAGAATTTTCACATCACTAGATTTCTCAAAATTTCGGTTAAAAATTTTTAAATTCCACAGGATCCAACATGTACTTTTAAAAATCTGGCAAAAATCAGACGATGGTTTTATCATTGACCCATTACATTGTCAGACTTCCTCTTTAAGAGGGCTCGATACTTCCTGTAAAATGGATTCTCGTTTTGTGGTCATATGTGGTCGATAACAATAAATATTAGGAAACTGTTTCTGTTAAAAAAAATAAAAAATTCAAAATACGGCCTCCTAGCTCCTTATCTGCGCCGGCAGTACAACGTCGATGCTAAATTTCATGCGAAGTATCCAGGCCTCTTAACACCTATCATAACTCAAATTTTTGTTTTCTCCCCATATTTTTGGGCTCATTTCTCTTCTGTACTTTCAAATTTCCACCCAACTCTTTCCAACCAAATTTCCATTCCACTTCCCATCTCTCTCTCACCTCCATCACCAGTTCACAATGAACGGGGCGAGTCGACGTACCAACCCATCCCAATAACTCTTGGCAAACTAAGCTCTAGATCCGAATAGCCGCCGATCGACTTTTATGGCAAGACACTGATACGTCGGCAGCTGAATCCGCTTATCCTCCGGCGGCTCAATGTAGCGTGCGGCTTATGACAGAAGCCTCTTGACATATATAGTTGGTTCCGTCATCCAGAAGGAATGAGCCTCCGTTTTATCATTTCCCCTCCCCCTCCCACTTTCACGGGGTTTCCAATCGATGGGAAGGAGTCACACGCCTGTTTTGTGTCTTCGGCCCTCCACGTCAAGGGCCAATCTAATCCATTATTATAATTCCGGAGAGTCGCAGGCTCGGCTCCTCTGAATTGTAAATGTCCCGGCCCACATATTAACAAGAACTCACCGCGCCAGTTATCCGGGGGGCCTTAACGATATTGACAATGCGGTCGGAGGGCTGATTGAATAATTGGCTCCGTTGGGGTTGGAGCGGGCTAAACGGACCGACTCCCCGGGCTTTGGGGAAAAATATAATTGGAATAATGGGAGCTGAAGATTACCCCGTCCGTCAGGCGGGCTCTGGAGGAATTGCGCTTCGGAAATTGAAGGGGTTGTTTTTCATTTGGAGATGTGCGAATTGAACAAAATACGAACCCAATTCCACCGAAACAGTCAATAGGTTGGGTGGGAAAGATGGTCTGTCTGTAGGTATTTCTCCGGTTCATTTCTATTCGTATTACAAACCGGTCGATATTCTAATAGGTCCTCACTCACGTGCATTTTTATCCGCGCCAAACTTGCGCGGCGGATCCTATCAAATGATTCAGGAGTGCGCGAGATGTATTTACATAACACGAGATGCTCTGCATCGAGCTTAGGGTGTGATGCTAAAAAAAAACGTTTTCATCTATATCTTCGAAACGCGTTTTAAAATTTCTACAAAAAATGAGTATGTTATAAATGACATTATGACGAAAGTGTACCTCGCTTGTGAATATGCTCAACCATACCGTTTTTGAGTAATTGTAATGTGAAGATGGTGTTTATTTAATTTCAGCTTCGCACACGGCAATCGTTCATTCGGCAAATCACAGTGTTGCCAGTTCATAACGCACAGCACATGTCGTTCACTCACGTGAGCTTGTGTATCGGCGTACGTGTGCTATGTGCATGTGTGTGTGTGAGTTCCACTGTTCTAAACGCCAAAAAGTTTGGAATAGTGTGCAAAATTCAATCAAGGTTGTGGCTGCGCTACGCTGGAATTAATCTCCCGGCGCCTCCACCATACGTGACCTCAAGCTTAGCTGATTAGCTGCACCTGCCCGGCGGCATAAGAATCTCTCGAACGGCCATAAATCACGCCTTCATCTGAGGCGGTGGTTTCGCTCGCAACAATATGCTCAACTTATCCACTAAGTTGGTCATACAGTTTCCAAAAAAAACCTCATTCATAGATTAGGGTAAACAGAATGCCAAAAAAATGCGAATCCTGGGCAATTGCCCCGGATTCAAGGGCGCGTCTATCTGAGACTTGATTAACGCAAACAAGAAGGTAGAGGAAAAAAGGGGCCCTCGGAAATCTCGTCCGGCACTGATGCCACCTCCTACATGGTATAGTGATTTCTGGAGCTGAGGACGACCGAAACTCTGTCCGTCCCTCGTCTTCCTGATCGGAATACAAACTGCTGAATTTGCTCGGCGGTCTCCGAAACCTGGGGATCATCTTTAATTCCGGGCAGGCTTCGCGCCGGGGGAAAAAGCTCAAGTTTCCTTTGTTAAAGACGTTTACAACGATAGTAACGTTTCCCTTCCGAGGAGCCACTTTAATAGAATTATTCGGCGTTTTATGTAGCGGGGCTCAATCCTGCGCTCTCTTTCTCCGGCTGCTCGCGTGATAAGTGGTCGGTTCACTCGCTCCTCCGTGTTAAAATAGCGTTAATTCTGTACATACACAGTGGGGAAAGAGAAACGTAGAATGGGTATTAACTTTTTCGCGAGCAGTTTAAAATTTTAGTTTACTTTGAGGAAGGTTGTAGGTGTAGGAAAGTGGTGTTAATTTTGGTTAGGGTATTCTTAAGGAGCACACTATCAAATCAAATGAATCCTGCCTACGTAGTCCACTTATAACTTTCCCTCTCTCTATTTTGTTTAATTATGGCATCAGCAAATAAATATCTCTCAAGCTCTCTTACTATTTTGAAAATATCAGGAAATTTAATGCGCCGAGCTCTCTTACTGTCAGGTTTGTCATCCCTGCTGTATAGGTACCCATTGCATATTGTTTTTAGCCATAATTGAACGATCAAACGAACTTACCTGAAGTGAAGTTCGATCGTAATTATATGAAGCGTCCAGTCCGAAGATATCATTCATATTATTTAACCATGTAGTACCCTGTTTAGTTGCACCATTTTTAAAGAAGAAATTATCTCCCCACTCCACGCTCCCACTGGGCCCGACAGCCCAGCGCTCATTATGGTTTAAAGTAATCTTATCTGTCGAGTAATTGCAGCATTGGGCTAAAGCTGAAAGCAAAAAACAAAACAAACCAGGGCGGGTGGGAGAATGATATCTTCGGACTGGACGCTTCATATAATTACGATCGAACTTCACTTCAGGTAAGTTCGTTTGATCGTTCAATTATATTTCAGCGTCCAGTCCTCGATATCATTCATATTATTTAACCATGTAGATGTTTAAAGTTGTATCTGCAAGTACTCGAACTCTCAAATGAAAACGTACGTTTCATTTTTCAATGAAAATAAAGGAACTCTAATCCTTTCAAAATGAAACAAATCTAAACACAAGTAATTCTAGTGTTGAGAGTTAAAAATTTGCTTTAGCAAAATCCAAGATGTTGCAAATCGGTCTATTTTAGCATCTTGCGAGAACTGTAGGTCGATCTCACCATCCTACGGTTCTGCAGATAGTTTCAATAGATAGTCCTCATTTTTCGGCTCATTATAGTTACTTCAGCAAAAGTTAGGTCGTT
This sequence comes from Hydrochus callosus, assembly GCA_033557855.1. Taxonomy (NCBI): domain Eukaryota; kingdom Metazoa; phylum Arthropoda; class Insecta; order Coleoptera; family Hydrochidae; genus Hydrochus; species Hydrochus callosus. Next base: position 2,970 of record JAUIMY010000254.1, on the reverse strand, counting down.
CTAGATAGAAGGACCCATGCAGACAAGGTTGATTTCTCTTAGGGCCCAAATGTTCTAATAGACCATTTGAGAGCAACTGAAAATGTTTCCTCATCTTTGATCATATTAGAGATCCTGATGAGATCTTGTCCGTATTCAACCTCCAGTAAACAATGGAATAAAATTCAGACTACCGTAGGAGAAAATCATCTCCAAATAGCTAAGAATCGGCGTAACACTCTAAGTTGTATCATATACCGGTTCTGGCGAATTAAATCTGAAAATCCCTAACAAGTAAAGCTTAATTAGGGAAGTTTTCGAAATCTCCGAAAACAGCCAGGGAATAAGCCGCCTTACGTGTGTTAGAAGTACCGAAATGTACTTTTGGCTATTCCGCAAACTATGCAAGAAAAAGATCGCTTGGTTAGTAGAGGCCTCGAAATATCCTGAGCAGCACAACATTCCCACCAGAGCCGTAATCAGACATTCTATTGTCTTAGAGTAGATTCTCTAGAGAAAGCCAAAAAGTTGCATATGGCAACTTCTGAAACATTTCTAAAAGAGACCACTCAGTATCTTCTGAAGAAACCCGACATTCTCAATCAGCGTTCCTTATACGTATCCTAGAAATAAAGTAGGAAGCGAAAAGCCAGATGAATTCACACCAATCCCAAAACGTACACTTCCTTATCGGTTACACAAACCATTGTTATGGTAAAATCACAACTAATTCGGACATTACCGTTATGTGAACCAGCGGCAGAGCACATCACACTGGAAAATACAGCCTTAAACTCCAGCATATTTATATGGTTCTGGCTAGACCAAAATCCAGGAGTTTTCTGCATTCCGCAATATTACCCCCAGACGGATAAGGAGGCATCTGATCACATAACAATTTTAAAACCGTAAGTGTCAAGATTTTTCGAAATAATAAAGAAATGACGCCTCTACCAAGAACCTTCACCTTTTATCGAGCTAGGAAAAACGCAAGGATGCGTTAAAATCACGTGACCATTCCTATTTGACGCTCGCCTTTTTTCTATTCAAGGTATGTGTATACCGACATGCGTACTAAACTGCTAGACAAACGGCAGTTAAGTTAGCCATGCCCGGACGGGAAATCGTCAAAGAAAAACCTCCGGGATCTCCTTAGGGCTTTCTCCACCGAACCCTTACCGACACACGGAGAGAATTTCCATAAGGAAATCCTCAAGAGAAAAAAAAAACCATCAGAATATTTCCTAATTGGTTTATAAATTCCAACATTGATTGGTGTGGCCATTGGCTGTCCCGTGAATCTTGCAAATTTTATTAGTAATCAAGATATCAACGGATGTTGATATTTAAGCGGTTCTTGCTAGCCTGATTGTGTGGAACTGCATAGTTCGGGCCTTAAGACAGAAAATAAATGGTTTTCGTTCAGAATCCCGGGGATTGCACAGTTCACAGTGACCTCAAGGCCGCTCCCACACATGCTGAGGAACTTGTTAAGGCCTGGGGTGGGACGCTACAAAGTCCAACACTCGACACCCTTCTCGCTTGCTGTGCATTTCGGTTTGCGCGCAGCAGTCAGATGTGCGCAACGAAGCGAAAATCGGATGCCGAACCCCACCGCATACGACCCCTGAACCGCGCAGTCGAACATCAAGGACCTTCCCAACGCGTATTCTCAATCTTAGGGAGCCAGAAAACTTGGCAACCAATTGAGTTCGGTAGAGTTTATCTTCCGAAATTAGTTCGCCTATTTCTGAATAGACCACGCCTTCCCAGATGGAAGACGAACTGACATATTTATCCTGTTTTTGGTCATACATTTAACCCAAGAATTTCACGTTGATGGAAGGAGATACTCAACTTTGTCAAAGTTAATTATGAATCCAAGTATCTCTAGAAGATCTATACTAAAGCTTGGTGAATTTAAGCTTGCGCTCGAGGCGGAGCCGAGCTCCAGCAGTACACTGACACCAAAATTGGTCAAGGCAGTGAACAAAATTGGGATGCGGTACTGTAGTTGGTTGCGCATACCCCCCTCACAATAACAGTGTTTGATGGAAGGAAAAAACCCTATCAAGTAATCCACGAGGTTGATCTCTTTGGAGCGGAATTAGGAGACCTAGGGATTCCAAGCTCAGTAAAGCAGACTCTGCATAATACAAATAGAATGCAGGAGAATTTTTATAACTGATTATTAGGTACAATCAAATCCAAGGCATCGTCAGTGGCTAGAATGGGTAGGAAAGGAGAAATATGTATCCTCCTTAAATTACAGTTTGAGGATATTCCAACTTTCTTAGTACCCTGCTCTTTAGTTAAGATGAAATGATTAGCCCCTGGAGAACAAAGAGCGAAAGCTCCAAATGCCCTTAGATTCAGAACTTCATCGGTTATTGCTCTTTGGCTAATCCGAGCGCCTAGCAGCACTAGATTGTCCGGGGCACGAAGAAAAGAGTATTCTGAACCCTTTTTTCTCTGGACAATAGGTCGTGTTTGACAATTATTTATACCGTGTATGGTAAAATAAACTCACCGGGATAAACGTCTTCTCCGGTAAGGCCTCTCTCCTTCGGGACGAGTCCTCTCAAGGATAATACCTCCTTCGATCGGTAAACCGGGCGGTTCCCGTATAATTGATGTCCTCTAGGTTAGGTTTGTACCTAAACACTAAGAGATTCCTGCACCGGACGAAAGTTGTCCGGTTTCTTCCAGCGAATTAGCAAAACGAATCTTTTCCCCCAGATCAGAACCACAAACATTTCCCAGGAGAGGACTTTTCTGCTATCTCTTTGAGTGGCTTACTCATTAACTGAGAATAACCTTTCATCTCTCGCAAGAGATATTATTGAAGAGGTTAGCTAAAATTGGCCCAGAGACAACAAGATTAGGGAACAAAGTGGAATTCACGTTTGGTGGAAATTTTTCTCCCTCTTCCAGGACACAGATCAAGGCTTTGCTCATTGAAGTCATCGCTTGGCCTAGAATATATTGATA
>JAUIMY010000253.1:0-52815 GCA_033557855.1 Hydrochus callosus | reverse complement strand
TACACCCATTTTCGTGAACTTTTAAATTTTGATCATTTTCGAGAAAAGTTGAAAGAGGTACCCCTTTCAACATTTCTCGAAAATCTTCAAAATTTAAAAGTTCACGAAAATGGGTGTACCCCCCCTAAATCGACCCCGCTGATCACGAATCCGTCGTCGGAATCGATGTAGGACGTCCAGGGGCGCCGCGACGGGCGTCGGGATACCCGCCGCGGTGCCCCTAGACGTCCTACGTCGATTCTGACCACGGATTCGTGATCAGCGGGGTTGATTTAGGGGGGGTACGCCTATTTTCATGAAGTTTTAAATTATGACCATTTTCTCGAAAATGATCAAAATTTAAAACTTCACGAAAATGGGCGTACCCCCCCTAAATCGACCCCGCTGATCACGAATCCTTGGTCAGAATTGACGTTGGACGTCCAGGGGCGTCAAAAATTGAATGAAAACGTTCGATCCATTTAGAAATACATATATAGGCAGCCAAACATACATTGATCATCAATTTGGGTTGCCTATACAGCGAATATGCGTGAACATTTTGAGGAATGCTGATTGGGGAAAACATTTTGAGGGATGCTGATTGGGTGCGTTCCTTTTTCTCTGGTGTCACCTTAGATCATTTATATTATATTATTATATATTATATTATTATATATTATATTATTATATATTATATTATTATAAATGATCTAAGGGTGTCACTCTTTTATAGCGCGTTTCTTTATCACCCGTATTCGCTGTATAGGCAACCCAAATTGAGGATGGATGTATGTTTGGCTGCCTATATGTGTATTTCTAAATGGATGGAATGAAACGATTTTTTCCAATACTTATATAATTTTTACACTCCATTCATTTAGATATTACATTCCTTTTTTCTACTCTCCTATTATTATAATGCTCACCACAATTTAAAAAAATAATATTAGGAGTATTAGTAGTAGTAGTATTAGGCTGAATGCGCCCAATCATTTGGTACATTTTCATTCTAACGGTTAATTTTCATATCGAATATAGATGGCGCCAATTTAAATATTCACTTCCACGTTTTTCCTATATGACATGAAATCGTAATAGAGTTGCCGATCCCGGTTCTCTCCATTTTGTCTTCTCTGACTTTTGTCGGAGCTTGCTCTGTGCAGGCCATTTTAAAACGTTTCTACTGTAATAGTCCGTTACGTACAACGTTTTGTGTGTTTTAATTAATTTTTAACGTGATCACGTAGTTAACTTATTCGTTACTGTTACTGTTTCACTTTCCCAATAATTTCGTCTCGAGAACAGCAACAGGTTATTGTGAGCAAGCGTTCGCGCCAAAAAGATGGACATTAAAACCGTTAGAGTGTTCTTCATCTATCCGAAATCATGTACGAAAGAGGAGCATTCGAGCGAAGCAATGCAACAAGCTGCCGAGGTAAGTGAATATTATCAAGGACCATCTAATTAATTTCATAATCTTTGATATTGTTTTGTCGTGAGTGAAGTGAATATTACTTTGTTTTTTTTTACTTGCTATTCTTGACGTATAGAATTTATATCAAATTGACGTTGATTTACGACGCAAATTTTGACGTTTGTCTTAGATTAGATCCGTTTATGTAACATGTCAGATCTGTCAAATAAATCATGCGCGCCTCCGATAACTAACTCAATGATTCCGGCGCTAAAACTAGAGCGAAAGCGGCGGCCACTCCCAGATCGGAACTCGATGGCGCTCCCCTTTTTTGGCTGCTAGTTCGCCAGCAGCGGTTGCCACGACTGCCCCCTGATGGGTTTGGTGCGAACCCATCAGGGGGCAATAATAAAAATTACAATAATCGTAGAAATTACAATAATCGTAAAAATTACAATAATTGTAAAAACTATAATAATCGTAAAAGTAACAATAATCGTAAAAATTACAATATTGTTTTGATTGCAACTGTCACCAGAATCAGGCGCCGGCTGCACAAAAGACAACAATATTAAAACGTTGATCAGTTTTCATATCACCATTTTAGATGTTCAGTGGAATTAAAATGGCAAAAATGTAATTCCCTCTTCCATTCTAGATGTGCAGACAAAACGGAATGTACATCGAGTGGATAAAAGACGACGCCCACAGAGCTATCAGCCTGAAAAAGACCGATTTCGTTGTTTTTGAGACCTTTGAAGGGCAAACATTCGATGACCTTAAAGAGACAAAGTGCGCGTAAGTTCTCATCCGATGCAAATGGGGAAAAGTGAAAATTAAAGTTGTAAACTAGGAAGAGAAAAACCTTTCATTGACAATGGTAGTTGTCTTTCTTGCACTTTATTTGTTTTTAAATTACTTTAAAACAGCAGAATTCTCGGCCCGTGGGCTCTGCTCACTTGTCTGACGGAAGGCATTCCCATTCCTAACGTCTCTTGGCCCATATTGAATGTGGCTATGCGCGATTGCTTCGTCGCTTGCTCTATGCTTCCGAAAACGACAAAGCAGCAGATTAAGGAGCGGGTCATGCTGATGGCGGGTCACTACACCGACAATCTAACAGAGGGCAACACGCATGTAGTCAGCGACACCGTCAAATCTGAGAAATACATTGTGAGTTATGAACGGGCACCAACTTAGCAACTATTTTCTTAATAGAAGCGAATAACCCGATCAATATATTGTAGCAAGCCGTTAAAGCCCATCAGAAATTAAGAAAACCTGATTGGATAGATGCGGTATGGGAAGCCGCTTTAAACGGCAACGTTCACGCAGACGATAAGCGATTCGAGAAGTACAAAATTCCACCTTTGTACAAACTAGTCATTACTTCTACGGGCTTCACTGATATCGGAAGAAAGAAGGAAATGGAAAAACTGATTGTTTCAAATGGGGGCACATACACGGGCTTGATGCGGGTCAAAGAAACGGACATACTTATATGCGAGTGAGTTGCAAGGCAGACTGATTGTAACCCTTCAAATATGTATTAGAGTTACTATATGGTAGGAATGTGGTGTTTCAGCCGACCAGCCGGCGAAAAATATAAAGCTGCCATTAAAAACAAGACTATCAAATGCGTGACTTTTGACTGGCTTATGGACAGCATAGATTTGGGGTATGCTGTTCCTGCAGAAGAATATCGACTAAAGAGACAAACGTCGACTCCTTCGAAGGACAACGAGAATGTTGATCCGGATTTCTCGATTGCCAGTGCGATCGATTATTCTCAGTTCGGTTCGAGGACGCATCTTTCAGAAACCGTTTGCAGCAGCACAATCGGTTTGGTGACGCCTAATGCACAAAAACGCAAAGGTAATTATTGTCTTGCTTGCTGTGCCGTTTAGTTAATCTACCAACTCTTGGAATTCAGGCTCTCCAAATTTACCGAGCACGTACCTCTTGGACGGAATTGAAATGCAAGAAGTGAAGAGGGCTGGTCCTTTTTTGGACGGCTGTGCCGTGAGTTTCCTTAACTCGTTCTAGAATACGCGCAACAAAATGCATTTAGTCATTAACCCATTTTGACCCACCGTCGAGTTAAGAAAATGCATTGAGTTGTATATGTAGAAAATGTAAGATCGGCAAGGTTCACGAATTATTTGCAGGTCTATCTCGTCGGGTTTTCGGGTGAAGATCGGGAAAAACTCTGCAAAATCCTCAATTTCAGTGGCGCGACTCGCTACGACACTTTGAACGATCGCACCACTCACATCATTGTGGGCGATGAGTCGTGTCACGAACTGAAGGTGATACGATCTCAAGGGAGATCCAATTGTCCTGTCGTCGATTTACACTGGTTGTTGGACAGTATGGGCCAGCGGCAACCGTTACCAGAAGAAAATTATCGGATCAGCGTTGAGACTAGTCCCGCGAATGATTGCGGATCGCCGCTTAGCAAAAAGGTCGGTCGACACTGCTTCTGGACGAAAATGTTTTTTTGCAAAATTAAATTAATTTCAATATCCTTAATTTATTTATTGTGTCAAATGTGACCCTATGGGTTTTCGTGCCATTATTTGTTAAATAAAAAAAAGGAGGTCGAATGAAAATCAGGATACTCTTCAAAACCGAGTTTTAGACAAGTAATTTATTCTTATTTTTAGGGATTAAGTATGCTCTGTGGCAAACTAACTTCGGAATTGGGAAAACGGAGTCCTGTGAAACGGAAACAATTGTCCGAACGGAATGCCGAAGCGGACGAAATCATACAGCAGTATCTGATGCCGAATACGAGTGAGTATATCTAGCCAAATCTTATTTGTGTCTGACAAAATTCATCACCCCCTGTTACTCAAAATATGGTTTACTGAGGTGTCGCGTGACTTTATGTGGATCCGTATGTAGGTAAGGAAGATACTCTAGCAGCTCTCCTTCAAGAGGGAAATTACGAATCGAAAAATTCCGTCTCAAATATCACCTTTAGAAGGCATAAAGAGGCGTCCAAGCAACCTGAAGTTTCCGAACAAACGATGGACTCTGCAACCACTTCAGAATATCTAACACCTCCACAGATATTCGGTAATTTGAAATTAAAGTTTGGCAATCTGCCAGAAGAAACTGCAATCGATTTGAAGAATTACGTGGAATCTATGGCTGGCGAAGTGGTGGAGGACGCAGAACCGGATCTGTTGGTGGTAGCATTGGAGGACAATGTTTCAGCACCTGCTTCTGTAGAGGTGATTATTGGGGTCATTTAAAATTGTCTATAAAATGTGACCGCGAAAGGTTAAAATAGTGAATTTTATTCATTCAGGTTGTGACCGATTTGTGGATACGGAATTGTTGGGAGTCATGCGAACTCGTTCCCGTCCAATATTTCCACAAACCTTTCGGCACACCAAAATGTGCTGTATTGAAAGGGTGTGTGATCACTCTCAGTACGTACACCTCCTACGAAAGACTGTTCTTGAGGAGTTTGATCACGCATTTGGGAGGATTGACTCAAGACCAGTTCGCTAGGATCGACAGCGTTGGAAAGAACATATATGCGTCTACGCACCTGATTAGTCCCGAAGCATCCGGAAAGAAATACGAGGGTGCGATCAAGTGGGGCCGGACAGTCATCACTAAGGATTGGCTCTTAGCTTGTGCTAAGAAAGGTGTGCTGGTGCACGAGAAGCACTTCCTCGTTGGCGATTCAGTCGGTGAGTTATGATCCGATGGTTCCAAAAATTTAAAATTGCTCACATATCGTAATTCATTTTGTTTCGAATTCAAGCACCCGATCGTCCTGATTTAGAAGAAGTCTCGTCCGAAAACCAGTCGTCTACTACCGAAGTTGGAACTAGTAGTCTGAACAAAACTAAAGACTTCAACATCACAACAAAGGCAACAATCCAATCTTACGGTTCACCTACTACCAACAATCCCTCATCCTACCTATCCAAAACTGAAAACAATATTAGCACACGCGAATTAATTGCTGAAACTAGTTCACCGCAAACATCTATTCAACCACTACGTAATACTTTAAACGTATCGTCCGCGTCTGTGCAAACACCACAACGAAGTTTGGCACTCCAACCGCAACCACACTGCTCCAACCAATCAGGTTCCGGATCTCCGATAACGGAAGGCGGTGAACGTAAGAAACAATTACAAGAGTGAGCAACAAATTACGCTAATTTTTCTTCTGATAAATTCTAGAACGCACTCCCGAAAACAGAATATTACGCAGAAACACCAACAGTCTGGAATCGTGCAGCCAAGTGACTCCCGTTAACCAGATAATGCAGGAGTTCTACTCCAACCACGACTTGGGCACCCCAGAAAACTCGCCCTTATACAGATCTTTCGGACACGTCGACACGCCCGATACGCCTTACGGGGCGTTCATCTCGCCCAATCCGTCCGCAGCAACGAGGAAAACGTGGCTGAGGTGGATAAACCAGTTGCCGGACCGATACATTCCCGTCACACGGAGGCCAAGCACGGTACTTTTTCCGCTCGGAACCTTGCGAGTTTTCCCTTCTCACAGACTCTCTCTTTCAGCCCATCTCTGACGTACTTAAACGAGCTTACGACCGATATTTCGGTTCTCCCAAGTTCCAGGACAATGTGTCTGCTGAAGTGAAGACGGATGATAAATCGGATGAAGTTTTTACCACTCCTACCCATGCAAAACAGGTACTTACATTTTTAGTAGAATTTTATATTTAGTAGTATTTTACATTTTTCTATACGCACTAACCTTTTTCATTATGATTTTACTTCCTCTTTTTTATAATAACAGTAAAAAGGGTTAACGTGAATGCTTTTAGAACGCCCTGGACACTCAAGAACTCGTAGGAGAACAACTAGAAAACATTCAAACATTGCTGACTGCTAGCGCGTCTGGATCGAGGAAGAGCAATGTGAAGAGAGAATCAATGGTACCCGTGGCGGCCCCTCTGCAGGATGTGAAAGATTCCCAAGCTCAAGTTGAATGGGACTATATCAATTCCGAACCATCATCCGAGGTGAGATTGTTGTTCCGGCTTAATTCCAAATGTTCTATTTGAATGATTTTCCTAGTCTTTGGTAACGGCCCTATAATTTTAGAGCCGCAAATCCAACGCTCCAGAGCAAAAACGGATTTTCATCTTGTCGGGAGTGAGCGCAGAGGAGCGAGAAGTGATCACTAAACAATTGGAAAATTTGGGCGGAGTGGTGGACCGGACGTCCATATACATCCCGGAGTGCACACACTTAATTTGCCCGAAGTTGTCCCGCAACGAGAAACACCTGTGTTGCATCGCCGCTGGCAAATGGGTTCTGCACAATTCCTACATAGAGCGATGCGTCGAAGCCGGCAAATTTCTTGATGTAAGTTGTACAGATGCAAAAGTTCCAGATGGGAACAATTTGCGATAAATTTCAGGAAGAATTATTCGAGTTCGGCAATCCGAAATCTAGAGGCAACATCCCGATCACCTTAGACAAAGGCAACCAAATGCACGAGGAAGCTGCGTATTATTGGAGGAAAGAGATAACGAGACGTGGATACGGAGCTTTCCACGATATGAGAGCTATAATAAAAGCGAGTAGAAGAGAACCCATAGCCAGATTGATTGAGGCAGGTGATGGGAAGGTGATCGATGCCAGGTGTGTACTAAGATATTATATTCCTCGTTTTGCTCAAGTTTACCGTGTGTCCGAAATCCAGCGAGCGGTAGTGAATATGTGTAATTGCACAATTTTTGCAGGACGATTTCTATTAAGTTTGTCTGTTTTCATTATTACAGTCCACCGTTCACCGCGGAAGTGCACGCAACGCATTGCTTACTGGAACCAAAATCTGTTGAAGATTTCGAAGTTTACGCTCCGCTGGCCCAGCAAGGCGTTTATTGCGTGACACCCCTATACGTCAGCGATTTTTTGAATAGGAAGGCCAACGATTTGAGTGGCTACCTGTTGCCTCAGTACAAAAAATATTACGATCGAATTGGGATGTGAGTGTGTGTAAGACTGATTTACTGTGATTTGTGCCGGTCATGACCTATTTGGCAGTCATGTATTTTTTTATTTAAAAGAATTAGAGAAACTGGCGATAGGAAACATAAAATTTGTTATAGGAATACAAAATTCGAATAAACTGGTTCGTTTTTTAATTTGATTTTTTTTAATTGATCCTGACGCTCTGTGACTTCTTCATATAACACCACGGATTATACCTATTAATCCATGTGTAACACCCAGCGAAAAATAAGGTTAGGTGTAACATGGCGCGCAAACAATGCGACAGCTGTGGCAACCTAACCTCAAAGTTCCCAAGAGATTAGTTCAACGTGTCAACCACCAGAGGATTTGAATCGCAATCATCTTTGCTTTATGCTCTCTGGCCAGTTGTCAAATGAGCTAAAATGGCTGCTGTGTTGTTCACTGGAGCCCAAGTTTTCAGTACGTATTTTCTGAGCATTTGAAATATCTTGAGTGTTGTGCTAACCCAATTTTCATTGATTAATTTGACCTGGTTTTAAATTGGTAATGTGAAATGAACGAGCTTAAATCAATTGTTACATAACCTAACCTAAAATCTTATTTGTAGAACAACAGTCGGGAGTTATTGGGATAGCATGTGTCAAGGGGCATAATTACAGCAGTGAAATTAAGCCGATTAATTTATCTACATTAAAAAGAGGAACCGGAGGTCGCAGCAGTTTCAATGGTATCGTTGCGACAGTTTTCGGTGCTACGGGGTTTGTTGGTCGATATGTGGTTAACCGGCTGGGAAAAATGGGATCTCAGGTAATTGAATTCATTGCTACACTGTTAACTTTATTTAAAAAATATGTGCATGTACGTTCACGAGTGACACTACCTTTAATGTTGTGAGGATACGTCAAAAAATATGATCATTTGTAAGTTTAAACGTATATTTTACCAGGAAAAAAAATACAATCATGTTTGGTGTCCTATTAATTTGTGAGTAACAAATTGTACCGTATATTGTTCCTGATTAATAGTTTGAATTCCCCAAGCCATTGCTGTATCACACTTCACCCTTAAATAAATTTCAAAACTAGAATATATTTGGTATCCATCCATCCATTTCAGGTAATAATCCCGTATAGGGGAGACTTCTATCCGGCCGCTAAACTGAAAGTTAGCGGAGACCTCGGTCAAATCCTCTTCCTTCCGTACGACGTCCGAAACGAGGATTCTGTGAGGAAAGCCATGAAGTATTCAAACGTGGTGATAAATCTGATCGGGCGGGACTGGGAAACGATGAACTTCAAGATGCACGATGTTAATGTGACCGCTGCTCAACGCATTGCAAAAATCGCCCGCGAATCGGGAGTTAAGAAATTGATTCACTTATCAGCATTGAATTGCTCGCCCGAACCTGAACCGCTCTTCTTGAAAGGCGGTTCGAAATTTTACGTCACTAAAAGTCGTGGGGAGATTGCGGTTAGGGAGGAGTTTCCCGACGCTGTCATTCTGAGGCCGTCGGATATTTACGGTCAAGAAGACCGTTTTATAAAGTGCGTTTATTGAATCATTTATTGAATTTTCATTTTAAACTATTGCATGGTCTACAATTAGGTGGGCAATTTACATGTAAAATTCCAATGCAATATTTTTTGTTATACTCTTCAAAACGAAGTTTTCAAAGAGTTGTGGCTTAGAAACATTTTTCTATTTATTGAAGATATTATTCGCATGGGTGGAGGAGAACTGGACATTGGATTGGCCTTTGGAAAAAAGGAGATGAGACCACAAAACAACCTGTTTATGTTGGAGATGTGGCTAAGGCTATAGTTAATGCTATAAAAGATCCTGAATCAGATGGAAAGACATACCAAGCTGTTGGGTAAGTTATTTAAGATTTCTGTTATATAACTTGGGAAGTACTACACATATCGTACAATTAACCTCTCTCAAAATATTAATTCAAAATTTCTTTCCAGTCCGACAAGATACAAACTGGGTGAAATAGTCGACTACCTTTACAGGCTCATGCATCGCGCTAACGAAGATTGGGGTTACATGCGTTACGATTTGCGCTACGACCCATTCTTCGCACTTAAAGTCAAGGCTACCGAAACGATATGCCCGAGCTGGCCTGTGGGGTATTTGTGCGGTGAACGAGTGGAGCGAGAGTGTCATACAGATCAGTTCGATAATAAAATGCCTACTTTGGAAGATTTAGGGGTGACCTTAACACGGCTGGAAGATCAAGCCCCGTGGGAAGTTAGGCCGATGATTTGGGATATGTACCATGATTTCGCAGCCGACGCACCTTTCCCAATGACAGAACCACCGAAAGTCAGTCTGTAATTTTATTAAACCTATCCCGCGAGGATCAAGCGTCAACACCGGAAAATTAGTAATTTTTCAACTGTATACAATTTTTAATAATCTAGTACAACATCAAAATTACATCTTAGAGATTGATAAGACGGCCATTAATAACCAAATCAGGACACGTTGAATAACATCGGAGTAAATGCTTGAGTGAAATAAATTAATGTAAAATATGTACAATAAAAACTGTTCAATCCGAATCGCTATCGATGTGAATTTGCTGGTCCCGCAGCCCATCCTGTAGCTGAAGAACGTGTTCTATAGGTTCAGGTCGCCCGTCTTCACCGATTTTACAAGGCTTCACCAATCCTTGCCTAGTCAGATTATCTATGAGTTCAACCAGCCTCATAGCTTCGTATTCCTTCTGCTCTTCACTCATATTAGCTGTTGGATCTGGCCGCGGCTCTTCATAACAACCAACAACCGGATTAATTCCATGCTTGTGCTCGTTATACTCTTCTGTGTCGCTCGCTTCGCTGTCCGAGCTGTAGTAACAATTGTCCCTATTGCTTTTCCCGCCAAGTAATCCCCGATTAGCGAAGAGTCCAGCTGCATTGCCATACCCAGTATATTTGATCATTCTTCCCACTAGAAAATAATGTTTTCTTCATACGAGGAATCAAAAACATGACAAAAACTCACCGTTTTCTTTACACAAAGTAAAGAGGAATTCCGCTGCAAGGTCTCGCACTTGCGTAACCGGAGACGTCAGAAGTCTGCAGAGGTGATTTCTCAAAGTGTTGCCTTGCTCAGGCCTTGTATGTACATCCCTAAGCGGTGGAAGTATCGTCTTCCTAAGGTACTTGCGAATGCCGCGGTTCTTGCAACTTCCGTTCAACAAAACCGAAAGTACAGGCGAAAGACACTCGAGTTGGCTCGATGTGTCCGATAAAATTGAAAACCTGCTCTCCAAATATTTCACTATTTCTTCCACAGCCGACATATTCAGCTCGTCGAACTGTAAATTTTTAGGGACGTCTTCATTCTTTACAGGAGTTATTAAAGATTCGAAGCACTGCCCGGGCATGTTGGTCAGCAAATTGATTATGTGCCCGTGTAATTCCAGCTTTTTCATATCTGATTTCGCAGTCTCAAGTAGCAGCTTGCGCAGCATCTCCACAAGGCGGAAATAGTGAGCTTGTTCTTCCTCGTCGATCAGTTCATCGGGTGAATTGGATATTGTAATGTTAAAGAGGATTTTAAGTATTTCGCAGATTAAATCGACTTGAGCATCCTGGAAAGCGATGGTTGATTTCATATTCATTTATTTGTTCAAATTTCAACCGAATAGTTTCAATCTTGAAACCAACTTAAACATATTAAAATTTTGCACGAACTCACCGAAAGCATCCGGTCTTCTTTGGTCTTGGCATCTGCATTATGATCGCCCTCTCCGGAAATTTCAATAAGAATAGATTCTAGATTTTCCATTAGGTAAGTTAAGCCGTGCAGCTCTTCTTTCAACTTAGGCCGAACTTCGGCGCAAAGAGCCGTTATCAAAAACAATAATTTCATATTGAAGAGTTTTATTTCGAAAGAATAGTTGCAGTCTCTGGAAGTCAACATCCAATAAATCAAAAAAGGTATGAACAAAATCTAATTTAATGTAATGAATAGCTAACTTGAAGGTGTGAATATTCTTGATGACGTTGTCCAGGGTGTTGTCTTTAGCGACCATAGCAGCAACAACTGGACTGTTATACGTTAAGTTGTACAGACATTTCAAGGCTTCCACCGCAATCGAGTGGTTGCTCTCGTCTTCTAACTTCTTTTCAAACAAACAAGCGTGATAGGACAGTGCAGTTATCCACTGCTCATCTATTAACTCGTTTAGATCAGTCTTGTCTCTGCTTAGGATGCGAATTAAGAGGAGGCAGTCCTCGTGTATTTTAGGGGCTTGTCTGTTTGAAATCAAGTTGTACAATGCGGTCCATAATTTTTTTCGACCGTCATTTCGGCTCAAATCAGGAAAATGGTATAAACGTGAAATCTACAACAAAAATGATGAAACCTTATTACTTTTATACTGTGTGATACCACATTATTGTCTCCTGCGAATATTTTTAGCAATTCAAATGGATGGTACAAGTTTTATTTACCTTTTGCGTATACCTTCTCACTGCGTTTGGCAACTTCTCGTGATTTTCTGATATGATAACACATAAATCCTCATCTTCCATTTCCTAATCTTTTTAACAGGGTAGGGGTAAATTGAATTATTTAATTCCGCAACAACAAAAAGGAACACAAACTTGACGTTAATCGCCTCGGAACTGTCATTTTGACAATGTTCAACCATAGATTGCATACGAAAATACAGTGGCTGACGAATTCGGCCACTTGTAGTTCTCGATCCCGCTCCAATGGCGCTAGTCAACGTGGACGTCCTGTGAAATCAATGAGTATATTTTTAATAGAATGGCAACTGCTCTAGTTTCTTAAATCTGTTTTCCGTGTTCGAAGCTAACCGTTTTTATTTTCACGCCCGCATCTTCAACTATGTGTTTACATATTTTAACTGCTTGGAAATGAAACGTTGGTAAAAACACAGCACATCATGAACGTAAATATATCTCTTTAATGGGCGGCAATGGGACTGTCCTGGAGAATTACCATATCTCCTTATATTAGCAGCTGATGTATACGGCGTTAGCTGTGAAAAGTTTAAATAAAAATAATTTGGAAAGAGAAATAATTAGTTGGTTGAAAAACATCTATTGTATGTATACTCAATGGTAGCACGTTACTTGGTGGCGCCACTGCGTGGTCGGCCCGGTGCGGAACTAACCTGAGCCGCGTCGGCGCAGACGGTAAAGCAGGGAGTGACATGTTATTGTGCTGTCAAAGCAAATCGGGCGACAGTGGCACGGACCAGTGGTTTTTCAGAAGTGGTAAGCGGTGGAAGCTCAGCTACAAATATGGCCGCGCACAACTGTGAATCTGCTGATAATGTGGGAAAATAAAGAATGAAAAGTGCCGAGAATCGTCCCAAACGGGAAACGTAGTGTGCGGTCGCGCGGCAAATCGCCCGTAATGGATGTCGCGGATGGTTCGGTCGGCGCGAGAAGTGCGAGGACTCCTCTTCCCTGAGTCGTGCCCAATACATGTATTCCAAGTGTACGCGCCCTGCCGTACCCGGTGCACCTTTTTCTGTTCCTGCTGTGTTTTGAGTGTCGCCGTTCGCGTTCTCGCCTTTGTTCGGACGAGCGGAGCCCTTCGGAGGAAAATGCGTCCTGCTTTGGAGGACTGACTGCCCTTAGGTTGTTCTATCGTAGATCGGAAGTTCTGTCGACACGGATGCCTCCGTTCTTCGGGCCAGAGAGCTCCCTCAAATTCATGGAACCGTACCAAAATGGAGATGTGGTTAGCTCGGTTAAATTCATCGAGCGGAGGGAAGTGGTCCGGGGCAACGTCACGCCTACTCTCTTGACCGCTTTCTACGATTACGAGGCTCAAGGGGAAGATGAGCTGTCCCTCAGGAAGGGACAGATCGTCGAGGTCCTCTCCAAGGACGCGAAGATCTCAGGTGACGAGGGCTGGTGGACCGGGAAGATCGGGGATAAGGTCGGGATATTCCCGTCCAACTTTGTTGTCTACGACGACCCCATCGACCGTGTCAACTCCATCATCAGCGACATCAACCCGGTCGAGATTGACTTCTCCGAGCTGGAATTGGAGGAGGTTATCGGGGTGGGCGGCTTCGGGAAAGTCTACCGAGGCATATGGAAGGACCGTGAGGTTGCCGTTAAAGCAGCCCGACAAGACGCGGACACAGATACCTCAGTCACCTTGGAAAACGTCATAAAAGAAGCCAAACTATTCGGACTGTTGCAGCACGAGAACATTGTGTCTTTGGAAGGTGTCTGTTTGCAAGAACCAAACTTGTGTCTTGTGTTGGAATACTGCAGGGGAGGCTCTTTGTACAGGGTATTGGCCGGCCGGAAAATTAGGCCCGATGTACTCGTAGACTGGGCGATACAGATCGCCCGAGGAATGGACTATTTGCACAACGGCGCGCCCATTTCTTTAATACACCGAGACTTGAAGAGTTCAAATGGTAAGAATTTTTAAACATTTAATTTTTTACATGTTGATGATCTTCCGGGTAATGCTGTGTTGGTTTGGAGTTAACTCCTGACGTTTTTTCAACCACACAGTAAGCAAGCTCACTGAAGTCAACTTAATAGCTGTTTTAAGACAGTAAAGAAGTTCGAAGTATCCAACTTAAAGGTCGTTTTAAGACAGAAAGACATATTCACCGTCCCCTACCGGAGTACAGTCAGGCCCTTTTGGCCCAAACGAATTTACCTATTCGTGGGATTTGTAGTACCAAAGCTTCCATATATGGATTAAATTCGAGTAAATATTCCCCGAAATCGGAATTCAGAAATAACCCAATCCACTCTCCTTATCTACTTGAGGATTATACCTCTGTCGCCTTATCAGGTGTTCTGACGTCCCGACCGCCAGGTTCTCCAGATAAACCATCTATTGATTTCGCCTGTATTACGAAAGCACTCTTGAAATTGTGGAATTCGCCACGGACGTAAAAATACTTCTCTAGTAGCTACTACGTGTTTGGGTAATTTTTCCTTATTATTCCCCAGATAATCATCTTCCGATAAGCCGGCTCGACTTTTTCCTTATTCCGATCGCAAACAGACTTGCTGATTTAATCGCTCGTTCGGTGCATTTCGAGTATTCTTCGTAATAAACTTTTTTTCACTTCGGCCATAGACTAAAAATTATATACTCGTCTGTGCTTCGGCTCATAACCCAACGCTGCTAAAATTCAATATCCTATTGAATAGATTTTTGAATCACTATATATGCAAAATTCCCACAGTGCTGCATAACCGAAATTGATGTTAGGGAACAATAGTTTGAGGAAGCGTGTTGTAAATAAGTGCGAAAGAAGGGGATTAAAATTCCTCCGGCCTTATCTCGTTAGGTCCCATGTAAAAACACGACTCGGCATTTTCAAACGACGAGAGTCAAGTGACATTCCAGGTGTGCGGTGCATTTAAATTTTAATTTATGCCTGGCCATGTGACCCGTTATCGTGGTCCGCTTCTAGACTGACGTAACGGGTAGAAATTTTCGCGAGGCGTATTAATATTCTATTTGTTGTTGGTAAATATTGGACTCCTTTCTCCATTGAGCAAAAGAGCCGGTTCCCTCCGATGTTGTCGTGATTGTCTTTAAATATTATGTGTGTTTATGTTATTCAGCAAATGCGCTGGTCCTTCATTCTTCGAGTTCTGCGATCATGCATATTTGATCTAAACGAAATTAATTTATCCCGATTACGTGCTTTATCAAGAAAATAGACGCCGTATTATCAACAAATTAAATATAAATGGGGAAAACCCGGTTTGGCAGCGACTCTCAGTTGTTCAGCAATGTTCATTATTTGGATAATTTGGAATGTTCTGGATCAATTCGTTATCTGCCAGATTAGTCTACCTATGGTTTTGACCTCTCTTCATCGGAGTTGAATATAAACTATAAACTAAAATCGTTGCTTTGTTCCCAATTTCCCAATTCTTATCGAACGTTAAAGCTGTTTAGTTTATTGGGTGGAACCTGTTGAGATTAGGTGTAGAAAAAAAGTGAAAGGCAGGTTTCTTTTGTTATTTTCATTTGGGTCGACGTAGTTCATGTTGTGGCCTTTTTCGGACGTTCGTTATCCTTTACTAACTCGATTGAATGGAAGAATTGCCCTGTCCATGTTTGTGTATTGCTTTACCTTTTCGGTTCATATTGAAAGTGAGTTTTGTATTAGGGCTCTAATTTTACGATTTACTAATGTGTTTTCTAGTGGATTCGCGGTATGAGAATAGTCGTTGATTTAATTTCATTGAGCCAAAAATGGGACTTACAACTTAGAAATTACCAACGACGTTAATGGTATTATTTTAAGAAAATGGAATTCAGTGAATTATGCGAGATGATTCTGAAATGAACCCTGAGACCGGAGAATGTCTTCGATGGTCGTTTTCTATTGGATTTTATTGCTGGGGATTCTTTGTCGCTTTGGGCTGAAACCGACCTACATTAATAGTCTGTTGCAAATTTATATTTATTCGGCGAGCAGGATTGTGAATATCGGCTTCAATATGTATGTGCAATCGTCCAAGATGTGATAAAATGCAGTGTTACATCGTTTACCATTTTCATTATTTTCCAGTTTGTCTTTACACGATCGATCGAACACGATCTCTTTGGTTGGGAAATTTAAAACTCGCGTGCATGTGTGCGTATTTCCATTCCAGTGGAAGCGTGTGCATAGCCTTTTTGTTGGAAGCGAATGGACAGTCGATCATTATGCAACTCGGGACGTTTAATTATTTAATCGGCGGCGGTTATTTATAGTCCGGGCTGAGAAAGGTGCGATAGCATTGGCCTTTTGCCTTTTCCTTTTCGGTACGTGGTTTTGAGGCTTATGAATTTCGTTCGATTTCATACGTGGATTGTTCCGTTTTCGTCATGAACGGTGAACGGTGAACAGAAAGAGAAATGTGTGTTTTTACACTCTTCCTTGTATTCGTTATTTGTTGTGTCTCCTGGGAATAATAAAACTTCAATTTTCATCACGATCGGGCCATCTCCTTGGAGATGCAAACGCACTCGTCCGGTTCGATGATAAAGTGCCGAGTCCCATCCGAGCGGATATAATTGAAGGTGTTGCCCGCACAAGAGTCAAACGGTTGCCCGAACTTTGTTTACAACTTTACAGTCTGGGAGATGTGGGTCGGTCGAATGTCGGGCCTAATTACAGGCTCGGTTCCTGCAACTTATTAAACTTTTATGGTTGTCCAAATCGGACGCCTCTCCGTGTTGGGACCGCTGAAAAATGTTCAGCGTAGACGGTGCCTAATGTCCATGTAAATTAGTACTGTCCGCTCCACTCCCGGTGTTGCAATTTTAATGGGGCCTCGATTACGCCGGCAAGGCGGATAACGAACCCATTAGCGTCGGCCGAATCAAAACGGGACCCACCCTGGTCCCATATCGTACCTGAATGTGGCGATAATTCGATAATTGCCGGCGGAGAATGGAAAGGTAAAAAATACGACGGGTATTGCGTACAGCTCAAGCGAATCCCTGTGCGGGCACTTAGAGGATTGTTTATCGTTTACTTGTAAGACAAAGATATCGATGGTCTTCACTGTATGGGGAAGGAAATGTGCATTGCTCAGAAATCACTAGGCTACCCGTAGCCTTTGATTTAACACATTTATGGCGGTTTGGAGATTAGATAACGAGGAAGTGAATTCGCGATTCAGAAACAATGAAGACTGTATTAAATACCAAATGATAAACTAATCCGCGTTTCCACTTTTACCCCATTCATGAAGGAAACTATTACTGTGAAATTTTTAAATTTCGATGTGCAAATTCGTTCGCATTACCATTCGCTGCCATGAGAAGTGCATTGAGTTTTCGTGAATTCGCGAACGGTTGGCTCGCGAAAAGAACAAAAGGAAGTCGCTTCAATTACTCTGGGTCAGTGACCATCGGCGGGAAAACACGTAAACAATCCTTCACGAGCTGACAGAAACAGTCGCCTTCTTCGGCTGTATTAATACATATCGGGTTTCATGTCGGCGTATTGGATTGCCGCGGTTGAATTCTCAATCCAATGTGAGCTCCAGCTGTACCGGCGCGGTGGATAAAATATGGTGGAATTTCAGGGCGAATTTTGACACACACACAATCGTTTTACGACTCAATTCGCCGTCTCTAAATTTCGCTTAATGTCTTGTTGTGGAATTGGATTCATGTTAAACTAGCCATTATCCAATTGACAATGTATTAAATATTCTCCTCTATTTTATTCCTGAAATTTACGACTCGATTCGAGCCGTGTCGACAAGTACCTATGATTGAGCTCTATCACAACTTCCCCGTATTCCATTTAACCGTATTTTTCGCACAATTGGTGTTCTCCCCTCAATTAGCTCCGCTCGCCAATTGCCCTGGATGCGAGAGCGCTCTTTGTTTTCCCGCTCGCGAAGAACTATTTTCACACCAACGTGCGAATTGTCCGTGGGCTCGCGTTCGGCCTTGTACGCACCGGGTCGTCTGCCCACGTAACTCGAGGAAATTAGTACTCGGTCGCTGTTTGTTTACCATCTGATTGCCGTTACGTACAAGGCAGTATCTCACCGGGATTTGCATAAACTACACTCATACGCGCTCTCGCCGACACGCTCATTTCCCTCGGTGCGGTCGCAAGTACGGGCGGCTTTGTGGGACACCGCGCGCACCGCAAAAATTGCGACTATTTACTACAATGCGCGCGGAGTAAACACCCGGCGTGTTTGCGACAAAATGGGATAAATTGTGGATGGTATGAATTCCAAGGCGATTGGGAGGAATAAATCTCGCGTGGTTACCGTGCAATAACAAAAAGGAATTTACATTGTTTATTAAAAAAGGCGAAACAGGAAAATGTTAACCCTTTTACATTCAATACAATTTTAATGTGGTTTTGTTCTCAACCCACCAAGATTACATTTGAGGATGATTAACGTGCTCTGTCAATTCACCTTCCAATTGGAAATTACAGCCCTGTTGGGCTTCGGAACAAGGGGAGCTGTAAATCTCATTTAGGATGCCCCGGGGCGCTCCAGTTTCCTTCGGGATTGCAATTCCTACATCCAACCTTTCTTCCCTCATCGATTATTTACCGGGATGTTCTTGGTGGTCGCCTTAAAAATGCAACGCGCGCCCCCCACGCTGCAACATTTCAACACGCCCCAGAACTAACGTCCACCTGTAATGTATTACAGTGGTAAATTCGATGTTCAGAAATTCAGACGGAGCATATTTTTATCGTTTCCCATGATCCCAGTCTGGTTTCTTATCGCATCAAACGATTGGCTATGAATCGCGAATTAAATTGATCCGTCTTACGACTTGGGAATCCCTTGGACGTCAATACATACACGAATGCCTAATGGAATAATTAATCGTTTGTGCAAACGCCCGGCTGCGTTTTTCCGGCGATTTTTCCTCTCCGGCCGTTCGCGGAATCGGAATCGGAATGAGGCCGTAATTTATTGTGGGATCAGGATAAATTGCGTACCTCTACGCGCGGCCAGGGAAAAATCAATGCAATAAATGTTTCCTCTCGCTGCTTGCGATATTCCACGTGTCTAGGCGAGCAATTTAATGGATAATTCATATCAGACGACGCGATAACTCGACGGCGACTCGTGAGAACACGCAGTGTTGGTGGCCAAATGCGAAGAACAAAAGTGGATAGGCACGGAAGAGTGAAATTTTGAATGTTTGGTAGAAAATACTTTGTGCAATTTATAATTCTTCCTACATCGAGCATTTCTCAACCAATCACCACCTTTTTTCACTTTTCTCCACTGCTAATATACCCTGGCAAACCCTACGCCATCTAACCCTCACGTTCGCACCGTAAATGGTCGTGAGGCGAAAGAGTACATCAGGAGTGTCGTCCTAATTAGAACGTATTGCGCGACTTCTCCCATCCGGCATTTTTCCGTTGTTTACCTGAAGCCAATGCAGCAATTACGCTGGATTTATTAATAAACCCGGACGGTTATTAAGCGCAGTTTATCCTTGCCTCTATTACCATTACCATATTTCTCTCGGCGCTAATGAGCGCCGCTTTCGTCTCCGAAGTCGTTCCAGAATGGAATGAGAATTCCGTTTCGATTGTCCTTCATGCATCCCATATTTAATTGATATAACTCTATACATCACGGCGAAAAAAGCGGACCTTTCCATTAAAATCAATGCGATAACAAAAACGGACCAAATGATCGTTAGCGATGTTTTCCAAGTTTGGTCCTCGAGTTCAGCGAGCACTATCTTCCAAGCATTTCAACTATATGAATAAAATTAGACTGCCTGTCATCGCTTTCCCATTTTTTCACCGCACAACAATTTTTCTTTGCTTTCCAGTTTTGTTGAGCGAAGAGATCGAAAACGACGATCTGCAATTTAAAACGCTGAAGATCACCGATTTTGGATTGGCTCGCGAAGTCTACGAGACGACTAGGATGTCTCAAGCCGGAACGTACGCGTGGATGGCGCCGGAAGTCATCAAGAACTCGACTTTTTCCAAAGCCAGCGACGTGTGGAGCTACGGCGTCCTCTTGTGGGAACTCCTAACCGGGGAGATTCCTTACAAGGGGATAGACACCCTGGCCGTCGCCTATGGAGTTGCCGTTAACAAATTAACATTGCCGATTCCCAGCACGTGTCCGCAACCTTGGAGAGAACTCATGGAAGGTGAGTGGTGAAATTTCGTTTTCATCTGAATGTCCAAAACACCAGACGTTGAATTATTGTGAGTTGAGATTTACAAAAAAAAATAATTTATTAATAATTCGCCCAATTGGGCTGGTCGTCTTCCTCTCTTGAAAGTTTTCTCAACTTCGTACGATACCCTAAGTCTCCGTATATTGTTTGTGGTTGGGATTTCCCAATTGTTCGTCCAAAGAACGTGCACTAGCCGCACTTGAAGTCTCCTTATTGTTTTCGAAACGGATTTATCTTCATGCATACACAAACACATCGATCGGGTTCATTATAATGCTTCGGCGACGGCTCTAGCTGTGCAAGCCCTTTTAGAAGATGCTTGATTGTGATCGGAATACTCAATCAGCTTGTGGCTGGAAGTAGAATGAACTCTTGAATATTCAAGTGAAGAAGTCATAGACACTTTCTGTACGGTCTATTTCGGTTTTCTTCGATGATTCGAAGGATATGCTCGTATCTGATTATAATGTTTTTCATTTACACTTAATTCACAATTATTTGCGGGGATGTGCTGTTAAATTTTCGTTTAGTGTGATAGTTCAGGTGAAATTAACTTTATTGTCGTTGGCTCGTGAACTTTCTGTTATGCTCTTGTGTATCAATACAATATAACGCGAAAAATATTAGCTTGTTGGGAATCGGACCCTCACCAACGACCGACCTTCGACGACATCCTCGTTTCCTTGGACAACATTGTGCACTCGTCCTTCACGCAAACGCCTCATGAGAGCTTCCACACTATGCAAGAAGACTGGAGGCAGGAAATTGAAGAGGTTCTTCTCGAATTGCGCAAAAAAGAGAAGGTGAGAAAACAATTTCGTTTGTTTACTTTTCTCCAATTGATCATCGGATCAGCGAGATTTTTCCTAATTAACCGCTCATTTCTCCTCCGTCTTTCTGCTTTCTCTCGGAAGGCTTGTAAATCTTTAGAAGAGGTAACATTTGCAATATTGCATTCGTATATGAATATTTCTCCAACTATTTGGATGACTATACATACATACAGCTGGTAATTAAAAAATTCTAAAACGGTCTCAATTTTCGCTAGGATTTGTGCCGACGTGAAGAGAACCTCTTCAGGGCGCAAGTGGAGCAAAAGAAACACGAAGAAGTGCTTAGGCAGAAAGAGCAGGAGTTGCACGCTCGGGAAATAGATTTATTGCAGAGGGAACTTCAACTGATGATAATACACCAAACGCCAACGCCGAATACGAGGAAAGGTAATGTCGGTTTCACACAATAATCCTAAGTCGTCTGTAGGATGGTGTTGATTGGTATTTTGCGTTCATTACAGGTAAATTCAAGAGGTCCCGCTTGAAACTGATCAAGAAAGAGCCTGGATCGAACATCAGCCTCCCATCCGGATTCCGACATACCATTACGGTCCAGAACACTCTGGACCAAAGAGTTGGTGGTGTGATTTCCCCCCAAAGTCCGCCCGGTTCTCCGGCCATACCTAGGTTGCGGGCCATTGCTCGTGAGTATCACCGCTCACTCAAGTTACCTTGAGTGTTTAAATTTTATTTTGAGCATGCGAGTGTGATTTTGAGTGCATGATTATTTTTGTTGAAAACTGGAACCGCTTCACTTTGAACCAACTCAAAATGTGAAGTTGCTTTGGCGTCGACACGCTTCAAGAGCCATTTTTCCATAGGTTTTTGCGTGTTTAATTCGAATTGGCAGCATTGTTTTTCCGTATAATTTATTTAGACCATTCTGACCAAATTTCTTTACTTTTTTATTTTAGTAGATTCACTTGAACGCACTTTCTCACTGATAGTTTATCCGTTGCGTTACGAAAGAAGAGGAAACTTGAATTTACGGAGGAAGGTTCGTTTTTTGGAAGGATGTTTTCCCCAAATTGAATAATACACGTCACGGTTAACCAGTGTAATTTACTGAAATCTAAATCACGGTTGTCAAGCTCATGGAAATGGAGGGTACTTAGCGGACAAATTTGCGTTTGGAAAATTTCGGAACTTTAGGGTCCTGAATGGCAGCGAGTGAAAGAAGCCCGCCCCGAGTCCCGATCCCGACCCCCCCCTGCAAAAACCAACGGACTTTCTCTTTCAGTGCCTGCGGACGGAGTAAAGGGCAAAACCTGGGGCCCCAGCACTTGCCACCAACGCGAAAGGGGTCAGATACCTCTGTTGCGGCCGGCGCCCCGGCCCGGCGGAGTTTGGTCGAAAAGTGCACCCAATTTAGACCCGAGGATCGTGGTGAGCCGGCCATCGCCGCACGACATAGGTAACGACGCAATTGCGCCCGCAACTAACGAACCGGCCGGCCCGGCCGCCCCGGGCCGGACCTACGAGCCCGCCTCGAAAATTTACAACAAGTTTGTGAGCGCGTTCAATCTGTCGGAGCTGATGCCGTTCAGGTCAAACGGGCGTAACAATAGTTACCCGAATAATGCGGCCCTCATGGGCCAGACTTTGAGCAGGTCGATAGGGAACATTAGCGAGTCGCATTACGATACTGTTTTCACTACGAATAGCTACGTGATAGCTCGGGGGATAAGCAACAATAACTGCTTGGAGTACGATAGGGATTACATTGAGGACGATGATAGATTGGAATTGCTTAAGTAGTGTGCATTAATTGGAAAAATCCTACATTCAATTCTTAAGGAAAAATCCTACATCCAATTATTAAGGAAAAATCCTTCATCCCATTCTTAAGAAAAAATCCTTCATCCAATTCTTAAGGAAAAATCCTTCATCCAATTCTTAAGGAAAAATCCTACATCAAATTCATAAGGAAAAATCCTACATCCTTAAGGAAAAAGCTATTGGATCCATGAGTAACCGAATCAAATAGACGGTATCCTAGTAAAAATCAGTAATCATTCCGAGGTGTTCGCGATTCAAGACCTTTGGTGGTTGACACAAGTCCTTTGAGGTTAAGTTGCCACGGCTATCGCATTGTTTTCGTTTGCGCGCCATTCAACATCTAACCTAATTTTTGCTGGGTGTTATGTGAACAGCTGATATAGCCCCCAGAGGTTAGTTCAAGTAAGTGACGGCGCCACCATGCCTTGAATCTGCGAATACAATGGTTCACGAGAAATTCAGTTTAATCCACTTGGATATATCCAACAAGCAAAGATCTTACAACCGTTCTTTCTATCTAAAGGTATATCAGAGGAAACTCTCCCGAACGTTGTCTGTAAGTTCCAAGAAAAACCCTTGAAGTGCATTCGTATGCAGTAACAGTGATCGCAGTTTGTTTTTAAATATTGGCGTTATTTAAGCACCTAGCATGTGTTGCGATTTTTTTTTGACTATGTTCTTAGGCGAGTTCGTAGCTTTTTCACTAGTGTCGTCATTTTGTAGTGTTTTCCATTTTTG
This sequence comes from Hydrochus callosus, assembly GCA_033557855.1. Taxonomy (NCBI): domain Eukaryota; kingdom Metazoa; phylum Arthropoda; class Insecta; order Coleoptera; family Hydrochidae; genus Hydrochus; species Hydrochus callosus. The sequence continues at coordinate 29,412 of JAUIMY010000253.1, read as the reverse complement.
ATTTCCACACTATGAATATTGTGTAGTTAGCGTAAGATTGCTACCTTTTTTTTAGTCGAGCGCGACCGCTCGCAAACGCCCCAAACTAATCGCTTTCCCCCCATCAGACCTATTTATTCCGGTGGCGTTTTCGGGCCGTCCGCAATCTTCCTGTCCTCTGGTGATGGTGACATAATTGTATATTAATTTTTAATTTTTTTCAATAAACATTGCAACGATGTTTTTACATCTGCTGTATTTTATTTTACACTATTTTAGCATGTCCTCTCTCTCTGAGCTCGGCACATCCTTCGTCTCTCGTTTGACACTTGTCATACATATTAGGATACTAGTATCTATATACGCTTGTTATGTACATCATAATAATTATAATTTTTAACATCCCAACAGTCGTGTGCATTACCGACCAGTTCAGATATTAAAAATCACAAATAATCAATTATTATTTTATTATACTCTTCAAATCGAAGTTTTTATCTCTGAAATTTTTGACAAGTGTTCATCGAGAGAATGTCCGTGTTGACTCATTTCAATGTATTTTTTAGAATTTGTTTCTAAATCCCCCCGATCCCCACCCTCTTAATTCGAGCTTCGCTTACAACCGCCCCAACACTGTTAATTGTGTTCATACCGTTTTTTTTTTGTACAGTCTCCGTTTGCTGAATCTAAACTAACAATTTTAACGGTTCTCGACTTTTCCGTTACTCAATTTAATTCGTGTTTATTTCGCCTCAAATCTTGGGTTTTCCGGCGGTTCCTACTAATTCAATAATTCCGCTTCCTTAATTCTCTTGTACAATTTAGCAGGGCTTGGCCGATCACCACATCGCGATTTAACTCGTAACATTGTGCTGTAGCTTCTGGAGTGTTTTATTTTTCTTTGTGATGACGTTCGGTTTTTGTCTGGCGAGTTACAAGGTTAGAGCGATTTTGTTTGCCTTGACAGATTTCGTGCCTCCAGAGGACTGGGGACCGGAGTATCCCATTCCGGGATCCGTCCGGAACAACGTGCCTATGCCTACTTTGTATAATACTGACGGTAAGTTGAAGTATGTAATTTTTTTAGTGTAAATTCGTAAGGGTGTTGTTGATTTGTAAACTGGATGTGTTTTTCATTTAATATATTCAAGGTGTGTGTTAATGTACGTATGGTAATGGTTTTCTTTATGTGTGACGTCCCTTATTTCTTTACATGTTGTCTTATGACTACTATTTTTCTCCAGGAATTAGAGTGAAGCCTAAACTTGGTATTATCGAACTAGTCCTGTACAATATTGCGGCGATGTTGGCTGGAGTCGCCTCCGGATATGACGTTCGGTTGTCCAATGTGTCTCCGTTGCATCCAAAGCTCCAACCCAATAGGTGAGATTACTATATTTTATATCCATATTTTGAATCAATCTACTTTGAGCCGCGCGTCATCAATTTCAGCCCTTTAACGATTGCTGTCGCCAGGATCCATAACGATAAATTATCTTAGTAGTTACATTTAGGACATACATATCTTTATACGAACTTTTCGACTCAAAACAAGTTCTAGAATCCATATTTTAAAATTAGTTTTCGTACACCCTGTATACATTTCAGGCTTCGCTCAAACCGACGCGAAATATTCGCGGCGACAGCGACGCAAAATAACCTAAGCCCATCCCTGAACTGAAAATAGTACATGAAATAATTAGAATCGTTTGGCAAATTTTAAATGATTATCAGGCCAGAGCCCGGGTATGACCTTCCACCATGGAGGACAGACAACCCAGAATATGAGTACTCTTCATTGAGCGGCTACAGCCACAATACCTACCATGGCCCGGCCCGTCACTACAGGCCCATGCTGACCGGTTCTCAACTGATGAACATTCAACAGGAAGAGCATAAACCTATACGGTTCACCGATTCCCCGCAACATCATTCCACCATAACACCGAATCCATCGCCTCGCAGAAAATCCAGCTCTACGAGCAACGATGGCTCGGAACTGTACACTCCTTATGAGCGCGCTGCTACGATTTACATACCTGGCGACTACCACGGTTGTCAATCCGATGGCAACCACTGCTTAGGGTGTGCAGTCCGGCCTGACAATTACAGGGGAGACAGCAACCTGGGTTACTACAACCACCACGACCATAATTATGGCGGTTACAGTTCCGAGTATAGCGGAACTACCACGATGTACGGTTACGGTACGGATTACGCGTACGACAATCCGAGCAGCATAAGCAGTCACAGTGAGTCGCGCAGTCATAGCGAGTCGCGCGACTCGCGCACCTACAGCGACTCGCGCAACCAAGGCGATTCCCGTAACCACGGTGATGTGCGAAACCCTGGCGACTCCCGTAACCAAGGAGACACTCGCACATCGCGCACGCCCCAACGGGTTCCATTCCAATCTCACAGGAGGACTTCTTCGAATGTTTCCAACGCAAGCTCGACGACCACAAGCGGGTCGAACGTCAACCCCAGTTTTAGATTGGAAGATGAAGGATCTTACACCCCCACACATTATTTGCGCCGGCCCTTAGAATATGATTACGGTTCAAACTTCTCGAGGCAGAACTCGTACGAGTCGACGTCGCACGCTGAGCGCCCTACGAATTTAGAAACTAGCGGAGTAACGAAACTGCGGTCCAGTTTGAAACGCAACAACTACCAATCGTCGCAAGGACATTCCGGTGGAAATACACCTACGAACCCGACTCCTCCTGATAGTTTGACAAGCGACGATAGTTCGTACGTTTCAGCGAAAGACAGCAACAGTTCCGTGAGTCGCGTGCGATTTTCCCCGACCCTCATGGATATAAACGTACCTGGACAAATACAAGACACCACTGTACCTTTGCAAGCGCGTAGGACACGCCAACGCCCTTCTTTGGCCGACATGGAACGGGAGTTCATGTCTTGAAGCCGAGCTTCTTCAATCGATTGTTACTGAGCACAGTTTCACGTGCACACTAGTCCGCCTGAATGAGCTGGATTTCAGCTTCGCAACATGAATTTTTATCCATGGTCATACTCATTCAAAATTAGAAATCCGAAAGCTGTGCAGAAGAACACAATTTGTTCCTTCTGCGGAAAACAGTTTACTGTTTTGAATTTAGTATTCTTGAATGACCGCTTTATAAGCTGTGCGAAAAAAAAGGGAAAATCCCACCTTGTACAGCCATTCCAAAATATTCCTTTCGATGTGCTCAATTCAATCAGTGATCGAGTTCCGAAATGACCGTTCACATAGACTCCTTCACAATCCATAGTGCCTGTATTGTGCAGCTTAAGTGTACATGTTCTCTAAGTGATAACTTCATAGTCATTCGTGCAATTATTTTTATTTGGAACGAAAAACGATTATATTTAACTACAGAGTGCTGCCCTGTTCTTTTTCAGAATAAATCAACCGTATACCATACGGTGCATTAAATAAAATTGGGAATCAAAACTATGATTGGACTCTTCAAACGACAACTATATTTGTATGTTAGAATCCAATCCATTGGTTCCCTTAGAAATTCGCCATCTTCGTTCGCATGATTATCCTCCATCTCCTCGGTATTCTCAAAGTGTTTTTTTGAATTAAATGCACCAATGGGGTTGTAAAGTGAATGGAACAGTACATACATTTATTGCATTTCTATGACACACAACAAAATTTTATATTTATATTAAAACAAATACATGCCATGCGTTCCAAACCACTTGACAGAATCATTAAAATTCACTTTACGGCCCTACCCTTAGCATGGACCTAACGGACTAATGTCCCATGTTGAATTCGTGCATCTAGCCAAAGATTTATGTCAATCCGATAAAGCACGAAGTCTCATATTCCCAGTTACACCAATTCCCAAACTGTATTTTCAAAAGCGTATTAAAAACACACATCATTTGAGTCCTACGTCACCTGAACATAAATCCTCCATCATCGGAATATGAGGGTTCGAATTCAACTTGTGCCCCGAGTCGCCATAGGACATCTCATAATTGTTTAGTATTTATTTCTCCGCGCAAGACTGTTATACATTCCTTTTTTCGCCCCGTGAGGTTTTCGAGACACCAGCGAAAAAAAACACACGTACTGATTTTCATTTTCGCCAGACCAATTTTAATGTAAATATTGAAGCGCCACGACGCGCAAACTTGTACTTACTTGTAATAAAACCTAACTGTAGTTTACGTTGAGAATTACGCGGATAAGTGGCCATTGTACTTAAAGCGATACGATTATAGTCAAAGAAGTGGGAGATGGAAGTTCAGTATTCGGAGATGATTTTGTAATTTGTACATACCTTTCGTTCGTACGGCCGGTCGTAGGTCGCGGTTCGTTCTCGCGGCTCAATTTATTGAGCCGTCTACTAGATTTTATTTATTACGATGAAACATTCCAGAGATAGTCGAGTCAGAGGATGAAATTTTAAATATCAATACTCATTTTGTGTGGATGATTGCGATCGTTGACGTGCAAGTTATACACCGATTTGTCTCTATTGATTGTGCATTCGATCGTGTAAAACCTGCATTGCAATCGATTCGAAATATAGTTCTTCAAATGCAGCGTTATTTCAATTTTCCTTTCTGATAAATACTTTTTATACTCTTCAAAATATAGTTTTTATACTCTTCAAAATATGGTTTTTCACTTCACTTCAAAACGAAGTGTTTTAAATTGTTTATGGGCGCTCAAAAATCGGTCGGTGCTATGTGATGCTCGTGTGTATTTCAAAATGTGCAATTTTTTTTTAAAAGCTCATTCAAAAGCTTATTTTGTAGAGTATAAATTTTTATTAAACCCTGTTTACTTTTGAATTAATTTCAAATCCCGTTCTAGGTGTCCGCTGCGAAGAAATGGAACGTTCTTTTTCGTTTTTACGAAAGAATTAGTCAGTTCAGTTCAAGCGGGCAGAGAGCAAGCGTCGCGCGTGCATGCCTCTGGGACATATTCAAAATTCGTTTGTTATGAATTATTATTGGTGGAAACGCGAGAATTTGTGCATCCTATCATCCCCTGCATTCCTCGACATTCACTACTAAGTACACTGGATTAGACGTCTCGAACCTGGTAAGTCCGTTGTCTTCTTACAAATCTTTCGGGTACTTTCAAACCCAATGCGTGATAAAAATTTGCTCCATTGGTTCCAATTGAAACATACAGATTTAATTTGATAGATAATGGTTTTGTAAACACATAATTTCGATGTCGTTTATACATAATGGAGTGAAATTTTATACATGTTTGCGATGACCTCTTTAAAATTGAAATTTTGAAGAGTATTGTGTCTGTAACAGGTCTTAATAATGCTCGAATAAAAATTTCGACAATTATTAAAAGGGATGGTCTACTCATTAAAAAAATGACAGATTCGAGAATGGCATGGTTTATTCATTCCATCCGTCTGTCTGAATCTACTTCTGAAACACCCGGTATGTTCAGAGTTGGGAATAATGGAGGAATAGGGAATAAACACTCAATTTTTGTTCTCAATAAATTTATTTTACTTAATATCAAAAGCTACACTGGTTCTGTATAAATATAATAAATGTATCCATACAATTAGCTATCGATAACTTTGGCGAATATAATTTACAAATGAACTAAGAATCGCATGAACATTCAATTGAGTATACTAACAGCGAGAGGAGTCGCGAAATTCGAATGAAAATTGGCAATTTTTGTTTCCATCGGTTTACCTTCGTGTTTCAATTTATTAGTCTCAGTCTTCTCGAATTTAATTTTAAGTACTCTTTGTCATTCAATTCGATTGCGGTCAGTTGTACGCGGAATTAATAAACTATAGAATACCTAACTAGAGAGATAATAATTTACAAAATAAACATCTATACAGAAAGCTCGAATAGGCTTAGTTTGAGAACACACATAAGCTGTACATGAACATTTAGAAGAGGGGAGGGGGCTCTTAAAAATATTTTCGGCGACAATCTGATCTTGATGTATTCATCAAAACACTATATTTCCTCAATTTATTAATACTTTCGACGAAAAACGACGTTTATTACCATGTTGGAGTACAAGTATGGTATTAATTACAATAAAAACATCTTGGATGAAAATACCGTTATTATATTTTGTCACACGTAAAGTGATTTTCATCCAAGATGACGAAGAAGCACTTTTCATAAAAACTTTGTTTGGGAATTCTAGTTGCGTTGAATACATCTTCCAGGTTGCCCGTTCTAGAATTGAAGCTTTTGGCACATTAACAAGTCACGAACAAGGACTGTTTCTTTAAGACACTCGTAATATAATTCCGAACGCAATTACACGTGTCCCTTAATAAATAAGATACCCTTTTTACGAGTCAGGTCGGCTCCTAATTCAAGAGGAGCACACTTAAAATCTATAATACTAGCTACGTCATGGCTAACGGAAACATTCACCATCAATACAGAGAACATAAAATCACAATTTGTCCCGAATGGAACGTATTTTTTTCTGTTTTGAAATGGGTTCAACTCCTTTGACATTCAAACGGCTCTAGTACTGCTCTGGGCAACAGAATGGTTGAAATACATTTCTGACTCCTTGAGGAGTGCAATGAATAAACCGCTTATAGTTTTGTCTTCTCAGATCTGTGGAAACTAAACTGCAGAGTGCCTCCCTATTTCTAATGGTTTCGTGTAGACTTTGGAGCCGTCGAATTCAACTGAGAGATTCCTCTTGTCGCCGTTTAGGTCGGACGGTGGTTTCAGGGGTTCCTTTTCATCCCTTTAGATAGATACGCAGTTAAAAAATGTTTAGGCAGAAATTGCTTTCAGGCATGCCATTCATGCATAGTCGATCAATTTGACGAACATTCTTGAAAGTTTCGGATAAATTTGACGGGAATCGTCATGACAAAGCGATTTTATTTTTGAAATTATGCAATGAATGGATAAATCTGTATGCAAAATTGAGAGATATTTTCTGGCGCAGTGCAGAAAATCGCAACGCAAGGCTATTTTATGTGAATTATGAAAAGCTACGAAAAGGGATGCAATTCTAGCACGTGACAACACAAAAACTCTTACGAAGGTGTAGGTGCCAGTTTGACGGGTAATGGTAAGTTGAGGTGGTTCGGGTGAGCCGGGGCAGCTTTGTAACTGCAATAAGGCAGCGGAAATCGCCAACTGTATAGACTAAAATTTCCAACTACTCGTAAGTACGGCACTGCGTTTATGGGCAACTGTCCGGCAACACGAGGCCACACAAAAGCACAATTTTCAAAAGAAGGGCAAGTGAAGGGTGACGAGACAACAACAAAAACAAACTTGACGAAAGATGAAGAGAACGTAACAAAAATCGAGAGAAGGAATCAGAAACTGAGTGTGTGAATACTAAAATTTTTCACTACCTAGTAAAACAAGGAAATATACTAATGATAAATAATCACAAAAGATGAAGACAAATGTCATAAACTAAAGAATTGCTCACTTTGGGAAAATGAATGATCAATTTACGTAGATATGCAAAAATTGGCAAATTGGTGCAAATAGCAGTATTACAAAGACATAGTTACCTTCCCAATTTCGGATCTTCTTCGTCTCCTTCTTTTCTGCACGTGTTGTCGCAAATGAGCGCCAAAATCCCGGCCCTATTGACGCAGAAGCAAGCGAAGTCGACCATGATGAGGACCAAAATGATCGCCACCACCACAATCCCAATAATAGTGGCGCTACTGATTTGTGCGGAGTGGTCGCTATAAATCGGCGTGTCCTCACCTGTTTCCGAAACGGAAGAACAAATAGAATCATACATTGCGCTTTATGGGGTGGATTAGTGAGTTAGTCAATGTCGGAGTGTTACAAGCGTTTCGTGAGATTGTAAAATAATGGAATAAAGTTAGGCGAATTTGTATTGAAATATCACGTGGGGTGCACGACTGCGAAAATCATTCGTCGGCACTCGCACAGTTGTCGCTATTCCAACAACTTCATCGAATTAACTGCTGTTGCAGCAAACTGGTATTCCCTCTGTGGTGTTGTGAGTTTTGTGAAGAAGTCGAACACACAAATCTATCTCTTTCAAGAGTTTTCTAGTTCTAACAGACCATGCTGGGCCTTGAAATCATAAGAACACTGAAGAAGATACGAACGGTGGAACTCAACAAGAGCTTCGCTTGGAATTATAACTTTTAGAGTGAAATCCGTTTTCATTGTTACTAAAATCGACGAAGCGGGACTTCGTCGATTTTAGGACCGCGCGAAGCCTACCCAGGTTAGAAACGCATGCAAAGCAAACAGAAGGTAGAGAGAGAATAAGCTGGGAATAAGGAGTTGCTACACACTAAAAACGGATACTACGTACAATTCAAGTCGGATCCCAGGGGACTTGCCGAATCGTCGGATGGTCAACACAAGACAAAGCTCTCACTCGAATCGCAGATAATTAATATCCAAAATCTTCCCTCTAAAAGTTGCAGGGCAATATTTTCATTTGGTATTAAAATCAGTGTTTTCAAATCGGGCTTTTAATTATCTGCGATTATCTTCCTTAATCGTTGTTGGTCACAGGACGAAAGCACTCGCAACCCTTTCGAAATCAAAGTGCAGCACAGAGAAAAAGGCGCCTTCACAAAAGACAATAAGCGGATTTAAACCTTTTTTTATTGATCTTCCTCGTATATTTCCAAATACGAATTACAAAACAACAGTTCTTAAAATTCAATGAACGTACAATAGTTGGAATCGCACACAGTACAACTTATCGTATGTCCTAGAAAGAATCGTAACAAACGACAATGAACATCTCCGTGTTTATTGTCTTAAATATAATAAATCCATTATATTCGAATTGAAAAATAGGTTTTCTCCACAAAACCCTACGATCGGGTCGGGCGGCGCGCTAAACATTTAAAATGTTACGTTTACTTCCATTTATGTTTCGGTAGTACCAGGGAATGCGCACTTCCTGGACGGGGTGATCTCCCCCCCACGCATTTTGCTTAGACACAAATTACGGTCGAGACGACCAGCTCGTAGTTCTAAAATCTAAATCACATGCCCAAAAACTCGCATCGCATTCATGCCTCGCGCTCAACGATTAGTGGCTAAAGGTATTAGTAAGACTAACATGACATGGTTAAAAAAACTAATCAGGTGTAGTTACTGATGGATATTACTTGGGAAAGTTTACGGAGCTAGTTCTTGGAATGGCGTCCCAATAAAAACGGATTCAAGCTTTTCCTTTTCAACTGAGAAAAAAAAAGCTCGGAGCTGCAAATTCCCGAACAAAATTTCGCTAGGAAACATTTAGCTTCAAAAAATTGGAATGTAAAACGTGCTGGTAGAATAATTGCAAATAAATCGTGGTTATTCGTTGGATTTGTAGATTAGAAATCGCTGCAGAACTTAAAGTGGCTGATGTGAAAACGAGAATGTTGTATGGAATGTCAAAATATGGGGATGCTGATCCGTCTCAAGGTGAAGTGCTGTGGAAGGAAGGACAGGCAAAAATTGCACTGAAAACAGTGACCAAAATAAACGACGAAACATGGAGGACAGATAATTTGATGAGTAGCAAAATAGAGGAAACAGATTTGGCACAAACGCTGCAGCAAGCTCAACTCGCAGCCAAAATGCGGAACAGGCGGCAACAAAAATTTGCAACAGTCCAAACGGAAACACTTACTCAGCGGCGACATATTTACAATATCTTTGAATTAGGGGATGTCGAATATTGACTTGGAACACATTTTGATTTGAATTGTCGCTTTTTTTTGCAATGAATATTCAAGGGTCCGCTTCGTCGGCCCTGTTTTACTAAAATTTTTCTTTTTTTTTTTTCGCTAACGAACAATTCAACACTCGAACAACCTACGGCCACGGTACACTAACGCAAATGTCAATGCAGCTTGTAGTGGAATTGACACGGAAGCACTCGATGAACTCCCATAAAATACATCTGGGAAAATGTACGGGAAAAATTGTTAGGTTGATTATATCACACATCGCACATACTTGATGAGACGAATGGAATGAATGTGGCTCTACCATCGCAAATACTGATTAATTTGAATGTAACAAACGGTTTTACAGATTAAAAAAAGGAAACTGAAGTGACTCGGTGTAACTTAAAAGTACTGCTTATCTACAAATTATCGTACATATTAAATTGAAATTCGACTTAAAGAATACATGTGAAAACGGTAGTGTATTTTAACGGATAAACAAAATATCTCATATAAATAGGCCGACGTAAAATTTCGTGTACACAAGTAATAGTCCGATGACGAAACTAAACAAAGTAAATTCCGAAAACAAAATATGCACGGAGGAGAAATTCGCGAGTAACAAATCAACTTTTCAAAAACGAATAAAATAAGAAATTACGCAGAATATTGCATGCGGAGTTGAACACAGATTCACTGAATCCTGAATAGGACGAATGAAAATCCGATTATCTCCACAACGGTGCCAAATTAAAAGTTAAAAAACGCAAACTCAACGCAGCTGCAGAAATTGCTGCTAGACTTGAGGTGAGCTCTCCTACACCACTGTAAGCGCTGTACGTAAAGTATTCGTCTTTCTTACCTCTGGCTGTCTTCACTCGAATTTGAGCTGGAGAACTCAAACCGATGGCGTTTTGAGCTCGCAACTCTACTTTATAAATCGTGTCCGGTAGCAAATTGGTTAGCTCGAAGCTGGTGTGCTGGAAGGACTGCTGCAATTCTTGGCTGCAATCCGTGTCCGAATCCCGCCATTCTCCGTTGATTTTCTTCGTCTGAAAATAAGTAAATTGCCTACTTTTAGGACGTTTCGTTATATCAGAACGGATTTTCGTACAAGTTTTAAAACTGTTCCATGTCCCGATGAATCCAAATACCGATCCACTGTCCACGCCATCAAAAATAGCAATAGAAGATCGATCAAACTTACCACGCAATATCGGATGATATAGCTGAGAATTGGATCCCCATTGTCATTGGGAACGTTCCATCGCAATTCGTAATGATTTGCATAGGGACTGTTGGTTATTATGTCTTCTGGAACATAATTGCTTTCTTCCGCGAGGTCAAAGTTGGTTCTGAGTATTCTGGGCTCTGCCGGGGCAGATCGTTTGGGCATTGTCCATTGCTGGTCTCCACCCCAAGCTCCTAAGCCTACCTCATTTCTTGCGGCAAAGCGGAAGTTGTAGGTCGCTTGGGGGATGAGATTTTCTAAGATGTAGGGTGCATCTGAAATGTCCTTTCGTCTAAGCATACGTTACCCATTGTACAACTTATCATTTTTAATTGGTCCTACATCGTTTCTGTTTTACTATAGGTATACAAAAAACAAATATACTCTTTCGAAATCTTCGTTTTGAAGAGTATAAAAAATTAAACGCATCACTTAAATCGGCGGTGAATATCTCGAGAATAACGAACCTCTACTCCAAGTTTGATTGTACGAGTTCTCCCAAGAAAACTGCTGCTCCATTCTGTACTGCACCACGAAGGCCCTTATGGGCAAACCATCGAAATTCGGTGGCCCCACTATGTTGAATTTGATGGTGGTTGCCGTGATAGTTTCCGCTTTCACTTGTTGAGGAGCTTTGGGAACTTCTGCGTGCCTCAACTCAATCAAATGGCTCCTCTCCCCAATCTTGTTGGAGGCAACGCATTCGTATCGCGTGAAAAATCGTTTTTCGTTATAAGGGGTTACAATGAGGGAGGACACCGGGCCGTAACCTTGGATCTTTATGTTGGGGTGGTCGTGAGGAATCTCTATTCCTCCAAATCTCCATTTGATGGTGGCGTTGGGGATCGATTCGGCTATGCATGTTAAATTCGCAGGCCTGTAACCGGAGTAGTTTATAATTACCACTCGAAAGAGTAGAAAGCTGAAAAGGGTAGAATCAGCTAGTGGAAAATTAAACTGACCTGTTATCCCAAGTCCAGACGGGAGGGAAATCTTTAACGCGATCGAAAGTTGGTGGAAATTCAACAGTAACATGCCCATTTTTGTAAGCGGTTCCAACTTCGTTGTGAGATATGCATTCGTAGAGTCCATCGTCGGTCCTGTTCAAATTATCTATGCTCAAAATTCCGAACGTTTCTCCTTTCGAATGCTCCATTTTGTGTTCCAAGATGATTCTGGGGTCGTCAGGTTGGGGACCCATGACGAAGGGGTCAAGATTGCTTAGCTTTCTGAAGGTGACTTTCGGGGCAGGTCGACCGTAGACTTTGCAGATTATCTTCGTGGAAGATTTAATGGGGGCGGTGATGTTCAGCAGTTCGTAAATCTTAGGTTTGACCAAAACGTTTATCTGCACGTTCGTCTCCGCTTTTCCCGCTTGGTTCTCAGCGACGCACTTGTAGACTCCGTTATCGATGTATTCAATCCTGTTCATGATGAGCAAGCCCGTGTTCTGATTGACATCGAAGCGATCGGTGATCGCGAGATTCTGGCGACTCTGATCCTTGATCCAAGTGTAAGTCGGTGGTGGTTTCCCGGTCGCTTTGCACGGAATCGAGGCGGTCTCTCCTTCGACCACTTTTATCGTGTCCATCGGTTCTATGGACGGAGGGACCTGGACCTCGACTTTGATCTCTTTAGTTTGGAGGTGGCCTGTTTCTATGACGACAGCGTTGCAGCTGTACGTTCCGTCGTCGGATTCCATCACTTGCTGGATCTCTAGACCCTTGTTGGTGATGACGTAGTGATTGCTGGATTCGATTGTCTTTCCGTTGCGGGACCAGCTCACTATGGGGGCGGGGTTGGCCTCCACTTCGCACCTCACGAGGAATTTGGAGCCCAAGATGGGGTATTGGTTTTCGGGCGCGGCTTTCCACGTTATGTCCACTTTTGAGATAAATATTTTCATTTCACAAAAAAATACGAAGTGTGGATTTATGAAAAATAGGCGCACCCCTATTTACACGCAGTTTACCTATATACTATGGAAAGTTCCATAACATTGAGGTGTTATGGTACATAATCAAAGATTTAATTACGAACCTATGGTGTTAAGAGTAACGCTCGCTTTGATTTCTTCGGTATTGGCGTAATTAGCCCTGCAGGTGTATTGTCCTGCCATGTTCTCATGCAATTTGGCGAATATCAATACTGCGCCAGCTTCAGAGGGCAATTTCTGCGGAAGGTTATTTTCCGTAATAAAAATGCGAAGAAGAACGCTAAAACGTCGAAAAATGTTTGCATTAACATTGTACTAACTTGGACATAAATTGTTGCGCCTTGCTTGAACGGTTCAATCTTCCTGTTTTTATGGTCTCTCCATTCCAATTGCGTGATGAGTGCTGGATCGGGAACGTTTGATCGGCACGTCAAAGCGAATGAGGTGCCCACTGATTTTACTATTTTTGGGCCACTTGGTTGGATTTCCAATCCGGGATTTTGCGCTAATATCCCTGAAAGAGAATTTTTATAATGAAAAAAATATATAATTAATAAGTTACGTAGGGCTCGTAGATACCCAATAAATTATTTGTATTATAGTAAGTATCAGTGAGGAATAAGTGATGGGCACCGAATAAAACAAAGCCCCATAAAATAAATAACACAACCCATATCTCATGCAATTGTAACACCAGCCCCCACAGAGTTGAGCCTTCAACTTAGACAATACCATCTATCTCTTCATCTGCCCCATCTATCTTAATTCTCCATCCGCTCGGCGACGTCAGTTCCAGAAATTTCCGCTCTTCACGGCACCTACATACATTCAGCCGAATTCGGCGGAGGGAACGACCCTTATGTGTGAGGGCTGCGTGTAATTAACAATGACCTGAGAATTATCGGGGTGGCAAGGGTGATTTACTAGTGCGGATTCGAGCTTATGTTTGGGACGGTTTCGCTTTGAGATCTCCTTCGTCGCTCTCAAAAGGAAATTCGTACGATCGTACAGGTGCCCCGTTTATCACATGCCGGTTGCGCAGCGTTAATGTGCGCCATCTCCGCGTGCGCGTGACTTACCCCCACCGGCTTTACATAACCGCCGGAACCGTGCGCAATTTGAGCAAATAAATACGAGACTTAACAGCGTTGCGAATAATTTGGTCGCATTCATGTTAAACCAAGATCTCTGAAAATTAATTTTTACAGGCGAACATTTTTCTAAATTAATCTCAAGTTTTCGGTTGACGCGACTTAGGAGGATACTTGCGACCCATGTTCACCGAATAATGGGAAAACACGAGGAAAGTTGCCGCGAAGCAGGGGTCCTCTTGCGGATGCGAGAGGGCGACCCCATGTGTCTTGCCCGGTAATTGTAGTTTATGGAGCCATTATACGTATTACTTAACGCGCGGTGGCGCAACCCCCATTCACTTCTTCCTGTGGGGCTTTAAATTACCGGCGGCTCTTTTTCATTTTTCGAGCGAAGCCGCACCACCTCGATACGTCAGATAGGTGCGTCATGGGGAAATTTACGACCGTTCGGACGTGACGGGGGTGAGAGTCGAAAAATTGACGTCTATGACGCCGTGAATCATTGGGGACATGAATTGGGAATGAGCGGACGGATGAAAGATGAAAACATTGACGAGGGAGCGAGAATCCTCACGCTACAATAAACCACGGCAAATTATAATTATTTTAATTTTCCGTGCAATAAACAACTATTATTCGACAAGGACAACGCTAAAGCAACCGATCTCCAAATACCTTCATCAAACCTAGTGGTAATTGGAAATGTACTCAACTTTATGGAAACCAGATTACGAAACGTGTTGACCCGAAATGAGGCACATTCCCGTCTGTTTTAATCACGGCGGGTCGTCCCGCAGGAGAATATCCCTGTCAGAAAGTTCATTAACTAATTTAATTACGCGACAGTTAGATCTTTTGATGCGCGGGCGTGGGATTTTAATTTTCCCCGTCCCGAAATCCCGAATTAAGAAGGTTGCCCAGGTTATGCGTTTTTCATTTTTCTCTCCCGCACTTAATCCCGCAGAAATTGAGGTCGTGATTTTCCGTGCGCCAGATTTCCCCGCGCAATTATTCACGCAATTATGATGATTATAATTAGCGGGCTTGGTGAAAATGCTCAAATTAAAATTGAATTATTTCCCCGTTGGAGTACCGCCTTTCAATTTTATTTTGTTGTTCTCGGGAACTCGAGAGACTCGAGTGCTTCCTCGTTTCCTGACGGGAAGAGCGGGACTCCGACAGGCAAAAAGCGAAAGAGGAGAGAAAAAGTTCGCCATTCAAATACGAAAGTTGGCCGTAAGTTCCATTTCGCGACTAGGATGGAATTTATGTGCACGTAATATTGTTCGGGAAGTTCGGGAGTTGTGGATTGTTGTTGATGGCGTCCCGCCCCGATGAATTTATGGAATTTTATAGCTTTCGGTATTCCTGGGACGCCTTTTGCGGAGTAGGGTCGTTATTCCTCTCTTTTTTGCAACTAACCCCAATTTCAAGTTCCGCCGAGCTCAGTTTTAGCGGTGCTTGGGAGAAATTTATAGTTCTCCCTCTAATCTTATCTTTCTCGGCATTAAAGTGATCGTACAACCTTTCTGTTTCTCAAATTACAATCAAACTCCCATTATATCAACATTTGTCCTCACTAACCATCCTCGTTGATTTGTATGAACATTGGGCAATGCATACAATTGTACCTAAATAATCCGGTATAAATAAAATCGAAACAATATTTTAGTGTTTCGTGTGAGAGCGACACAACAGATGGGATGGAAATTTCCAGAATCCTATAGCAAGGGCTGTTAAAAACCCAACTAATAAATTCGCGGTGAAATTTATTTTCTACTTCTGTTCAAAGTAATTCCAGTCTGCACTAGACGCGGAGGACCAATTTTCCCTTCCCCCCATCGTCCGTCGGACGACCGGAATGCAAAGCAGCCCCTGACGCAGCATCCCCTCTAATTTCACCCTTTCAGCCCCGCGTGAATATCATCTCGTCAGTTCGGACTGGCGGGGGATGAATTCGCGAAACGGTCAAAGCCGCAATTAGGCCGTTTGTTTTTCCGCCCAGAGGGAGCCCTTCGTCCCGTCCGCCGAACAAATTCGGCCCCCTGAACTCGGCGGTAATATCTCCTCTTTTTCCACCACTCTCCGTTATGACGGGGAAGAATCGAGTTTGGAATTCGTCTGCAACACACAAATGAGGTCTAATTGCGAGACGCTTCAACCCCCCCCTAAGTCCCGCGATTCCTCTTTCAGTCCGCACAATATACGTAATCCAATATCCGGCGGGGGAGCCGCTAATCAAGAGTTCGTTTGGGAAAAAACGTGCAGCTTTTTTAAAGGTGAAATTCGTTATGGGATTAAGGGGATTTCACGTTTCTTCGCGCGTATTCTCGGACGTTTTAATTTCGTCCCCAATTCCCATCGTTAATTGGGGGCGCCTTCAGGAGCTGGTTTTTCCCGTTGCGACTCAGTGAAAAATCACTCATCTACAAATATGACGATAAACATTGTAAATAACATACTCTTCCCTCAATAAGCATACAGTATTAAAACAATATAATTCTTGAATGCAATATTATGTTGTTAGCCATCGAGAATTTATGCACTTAAAGATGATTAATGTTTATAAAGAAAAAAACAATAAAATCTGCTGAAACTCCATCGATAAAGAGTAAAACAATAGTGGTAAATGATCAACGAATCACCGATGATCATCATCAAAGCATGGAGTTAAATTTGCAGTCTTGACCACACTGAAGCGTTAACGTGGAAGTTTGCCATAAACACCTCAAACATTTAGATTGGGAACCGAACCCCCGAGCTTTCATTAGTCTGGGGGAGCAATTTCGCGCGCAACTTGTCGAGTAATCTGTTCCGGGGGGGATAGCCGTTAAGGCGGGGATTTCGGGGGGGCTCGGTCTTCAGACCGGAGAAATTGGGCCAAGAATTTAACTCAATTACAGATATGGAAACTATGCGAAATGGGAGGATGTAGTTTGGGGAAACTTGTGAAGCAGCATCGTAAAATTTTCGACGCAATCGAAACTATTGTGGGGAGTTTGCTGTTACCGAGCACCTCGGTTGATTGGAACGAGATGATGCGCCATCATACTTTGAGTGGTCGTAAACAAACTGTTCCGGGAGTATTAATTGAATAATTCCGAGCTAACACGCATTGGTTCCTGAACTGCTCGCGACTCTCAACTTTGGCCGTTGCGAAGTGTTCGTTTAATTACGGAGTCGTATAAATTTATAAAAGTTCCGGCGTTCGCGTGGCTTTAATAACTTCACATCCATTAAGGGATTAAAGCGACTGGTGTATCCTTGCATCTTTACCAATCAAACTTCCTAAGC
Source organism: Hydrochus callosus (assembly GCA_033557855.1). Taxonomy (NCBI): domain Eukaryota; kingdom Metazoa; phylum Arthropoda; class Insecta; order Coleoptera; family Hydrochidae; genus Hydrochus; species Hydrochus callosus. Next base: position 12,198 of record JAUIMY010000253.1, on the reverse strand, counting down.
CAGTAATTATGTAATTAAGGAGATTTAGTGCAATGTTACGTGACTAGGACATCCAAGAGTAAACCATTTTATTGGTTTCCTCTCATAGATAAATGTCTGATACGCAGTGTTTTTAAGCATAGTACAGGGTTGGTATATTATATCGAAGGGTAGAAATTAACGTCCGGTTATTGGGCTACAAATAAGCTCGGAAACGTTGCAGAAAGTAGGTCAAACACATTTATGGTGGATGCGCCGGGAAATTAATTCGCATGCCCACCATCCGATTTTAGTGCACGATTCGCCACTGAAATGCATTTTAGCAGAAGCTGGGCGTGCCTGCTGATGGATCGGCCATTAAGAGGGATTTATGTCACCACAGCGAACCGCAATCTATACTTTATAACGGCCGTTTTGACTGAACGGGCAGACAAATGCCCTATTACCTTTAATGTCCGCGTGCACTTACTTGGCGGACGCCCGATGTTGATGGGGACAGCATACGGGGGTCGGTAATAAACCCCCAGGGGACACCATTGTATCTACGGGGGTTGGACTTATCCGGCAGGGGAGTGTGGCTACACAGACTGTGGGATTACCCCTGACCAAATTACTACTGTACAATGGTGTCGTGGAGATGTGATAGTAAAAAGTTTCAGTAGGACGTGAACGATGCCCAATATTTGTACACACTAGGTAGGTGCTAGTCTAGTAAAAATGTTGAAGCTTTCAAAGTTGTAGGCTGTAGCCAAAGTTATTTCTGCAATAATAGGATTTTCCTATAAAACAAAATTATCAACAGTTTGTTGGATTATATTCTCTATGAGGCAATCCGATGAAGCCTTTTAAGTGCTTCGAATGAGAGGATTTATTTTTCTGTTATTACACCCAACAAAATTATCGTTCGTGTAAATATCGTTCTTAATGGCTTATACTTGGGGGGGATTCGTGGATTTATGAGGATTTTAGGGTCGAGGAAAATGTACAGCCAATACAAAAGTCCTGCAATAAACGTAATTTTATCTATTCACTACGATTGTACGCGTAATTTTATCTCTTCACTACGATTGAATAAAATAGAATTTCAGTTCGACAAAAATAACTCCGTGAAAAACGAATATGCAAGGAGAAAATTTAAGTTAAGAGGGAGCCATAAGAATGAAACACAAAGGAACGAAGGGCGAACAAAATGAATTTGGATGATGTGAAGATGCGCGAACCCATCAAATAAAACGCAATATCCGTTCGTCAGGATATACCTTGCGATAAAACATATAGAGTATGGTCGTGGGGAGAGGGCGGTCGCTCCCCCACTGAGAAAACAACCCCCGGAATGTTTTCATATAAATAATTTGCAAATCCGCACTCGTTACCATCCAGGTGAAATATTAAAGGAAATGAATTATGCAGAAGAGCTCTGCGAGCATCTTCCGACCAGGACACGGAGGAATTTAATTACCGGGGAAGGCGGGCGTCTGGAAAAACTCTTCAGCTCACCTTTTTGCCAAGGGAACTCGAGAGTGGCGCCTGGAGCGAGCGCCCGCGGCTTCGGCAACTTTAAGGAATAGAATGCGAACGGGAAGTTGGAAGGAGATTATTTCATAAATATTAAATCGCACTAGCGCACCCGGACCGTATGGAAAATAGTCAACGGTTCTCCTGCGAAGCCCGGCGCCACCTTCATAATTCAAGGGGGCCATTTTCTCGTTTTGTTATCGGATGAATAATGCACGTGTTGTGCTCACAAGTCTGGAGAGGAAGGAGCAAATGGGCCTTGGAATTCCTCGGGAACATTTGCCCCGGCCAACCTTAATTCCCCTGTTTGTATGGATATCTGGATGGGAAGGACTCGGGTATTTATGGGCCCTTTGCCCTACATTGCACTTGCATCGACCTTTGTAATCCAGGCTTTCGCGGAGAGGGCACAACATAAACTACCCCCTTGCATGAATAATCCACGCTTAATCGGGGAAATTGGGGTCGCATCTCCGGCAGGAGTGCCCAGTGATTTTGTTTCCTTCAATCTTATGGGCAATGACTTTCTTCTTTTCCGCGCCTTTTCTGGTTTAAAGCCCTTTGTTGAAACTTTACGCGCGTGTCCGATAACTAACTCAATGATCCCAGCATGGAAACTACAGCGAAAGTGGCGGCCACTCCCAGATCTGAACTCGATGGTACGCCCTTTTTTGACCGCTAATTTACACCAGCCCCTTCGGGGCAGTCGTGGCAACCGCTGCTGGCGACATTGCGAATTCAAGAAAAACGGCTGGTACGGGTCGTCTTATGCACCCTGTGCATACTATACTCGTACCAATTAGAAAGTCGACGATGTTATAAAAGTAAATAGAAGCAGGTGCAAGGATATTATCCATGGAGAAGTTTTCTCATGTTTCTCATGGGGAAGTCCGCCGTCCTCGGAAGCAAGCCAGCGGGGGGTTATATTAGAATCCCACAGACGAAGCCCTAAACTACAACTTCCATAAATTTCGTCAACGCAAATCCCGGATAAATGCAAGAAACTTGCATGGTACAAATTAGGGATGAAGTGGCTCCGGTCCAAATGTGGTCGGATGCAAATTTCTCCTCCAAATTTATATTAAATAATACGTGGCCGGGGATCCGGAAGCCCCGACTAGATCCTAGGAGCAGTTTGAGTTATACTGGAGGCAGATTGGCCCAAGTGGCCATCATTTGCATGCGGAAAGTTCGCAATGACCACTTTACGTTTACGGGGTTTCATTCGGTTTTCGGATTCGCAGTCGTAAAAGAATCGCGCGTCCCCGTTGGCAATGAGGCATTTAGTGGGAAACTTTTCAGCAATGTTGGTACGAATTTTGTGGTGGAAATATTGCAACCAAAACGTATCCACTTCGCTTTGAATTTCAGGAGGCCCTTTTGAATCGCTAGTACGGCCGATGTGTGTACATTAATTACTGGTAATATCAATAGGTTCTCATATTTGCGATTGGAGCGAATGGAATTGGACACATCCATCAGCGGGATGTTTTAAAGCCGCCCCGCGAATATTCCAACATTAATCATCATCAAGTTGCTCCGAGCTTTTGGTAATGAACATACGCAGATAATGAAAGTGCTAGGGTTCGCATATTGCCAATAACCCGATGATGCGATAAACACGTGCCGCGGGAGCGTAATTCGCGGCAAAATTGCGTGGAACGACAAACACACGCGAGTTGATTATGGAGCGTAGTGGGGACTTAATCAGGAATTCGGGTCTCGGCCACTGACAATAATTTGACTAATGAACGATTCGCGGATTCACGTGGATTACCGACGCGAAAATAACCGGGGAGAAGATACGTGTGGCTAAAATAAAAGCGGATGGATATTTTCATTGCATGCTCAGTATTCTAATCGGTTTAGGGAATATAATTCCAACAATATCATCGTGAAAACTAGTACCTAATAATTTAATTGGTTGAATAATTAAAAACAAATCAACAAATAACGATACACCTACTCTTCATTAGAAAGTTTTCAAAGAAAGTGTGTTACGTATGTATTGCAAAATCCAATCAACTCATTCATCTCCTCGTTATCAGCGTTTTGTGCAATGGGCCGAAAAATGGGCTAACTGCACGCCAATTTGCACCTCTCCTCCAATGGCGGACTGATTGAGTAATAACTTATCGGATCGCCCTGCAAAGCTCCAATTATTCCCAGGGCTTCAATTAACATCCAGGCGCCAGCCGGATAGTCGTCGGCGTCGTGACGCCAAAGGCGTCCTCTAGCCATCCAATCTGCATCCAGACGGACGTCCTCTCTGATGCGCGTTTCTAAGAAGCCGTCGGGATGGAACTGAGGACAGGGTGGGCTAATATAGCCCCCGGGCGTAATTAATGGGGTGGTCGATTGTCCCAGACTTGGCGATTGGCAGCTTTAATGGAATTCTAATCAGGAGGAGAATCTAACGTTCGGAAGGTCAGGAATAGTTGGTGGTTTGTTTTTAACTTGCAGTTGAAAAGGACCCAGTTTCGAGTCGCCAACACGTTGAACGAATTGTTCGAAAAGTGGAGATTCACATCTGAGTTATTTGCTCCAGGCAGTGAATTTTAATTGCTTAACAAAAATCTCCGCCCGTGAAAAAGACCAGATCAGCAGCAGGAAGCGCCCCGGCTCGTAACGAATTGCACGCGCTTTGCCACGCAACCCGCAGGCTGCGGTTTCCTGTGGGACCCACCCCAACAACTGCATCCGAATTGTGCCCTTATCGCACAGTGCGAAGGTCCCTTTTTGGCACGGCTGCATGTCTGGACCGCGGTCGACGGTCCATGAAATTGATCCTTGCGCTCGCGAAAATTTATTAACGACCTCTTCCGGCTTGCAACGATGCGTAGGCAATTGCCCTTCGGAAACAATACGTTAAATGGTGGACGGGTGGTTGGGCTTCAATTGCGGATTCGATTGAACCGGCAGGGGGGGGGGAGATTTTAAATTAAATTGCTCAACTAAACCAAATCAAGGGACCCACATTCTTTGCTTTCGGTGAATTGACCAGATACTGATCTTCTATAAAATCAATACGTCATCTTCTGTAGGAATCTTGTTGTTATTGCGTTACTCTCCATCGTACCACAATCCCAAGAATTATTTCGACGCGCCAATAATATAATTCCTTGCGTGAAAAATCTACATTCGGCCTCCGAAACAAAAGAGAAGAAAACCGACTTCCATCTTCCGCGACACGGAAGATTAACTTCGTCCATCACGCGGACAATAAAAACACAAACCGAAGGAAGCCCGATAGGAAAACGTCTGAAAATTTGATATATCACGGGGTTAATGGTGTTCCGCATCATATAGCATAAAATAAGCGGGGGTGGTCTCCCCCTACCGCCCCCCTCATCCTCGACCCATGAAAGGGCCAACAAAGGGGCGCGTGCCCCCCCATGAATGGGTCGCTCGCCCTGCTCTTTTTTCCCTGGTGCGTGTACGTACAATAACACTTGTCTTGAGGGAATCCCCGTTGAAAATTCAACGAAGCAGCCCCCGCACAAAGGGCGCGATGCAGCAGATGCGAGAGGAGAGATAATAACGCGCGGACCTGACAATAAACGCGCGAAATGGCTTCCAGAAGCGGAGGGAGATTGTTATGGAAAAAGCGACTACGCGTCAGGAATTATGTGTGAGCTTTTCCATTTTTCTCAAGTACCTGGCTTTTTCCCTCTTGTCATACAGAAGCAGGAACCGTGAGGAAGAACAGGCCTCGTGGTAAATTGCGAATGTCGGAAAATTGTATCGATTATTGTGGAAAGTAATAGCAAACCTACCACCAGGATCTCCATTATAGCACAGAGGAACGGATTATAGCAAAAAATTAGCACATGGCACGAGGATTTAGACTAAAACAGAAGGATTTCTACTAAGACAGAAGGATTTCCATAACAGAGGAATCATAATAATGGGGAAAACTGGTGCTATGATGGAAATCTTAGTCTTTACTATAATGGAAATCCTAATGCATGTGGTGTCAATCACCACAGTCTTTGAGCGATGCGAAATCGATAAATCCAAGTGTTGAGCAATCCGACATTATGATCGTTTTATCGCCAAGTTTCCCCCGTTAATCCGCCTGCATCCGTAATAATCCGGAAAGGCAGTAAACCACAAACTAGACGTTCATATTTCGCCATTTACGATCAGGGAATAAAAGTTCGTCGTTAGTCTTGATGAAATCGTTTCGTCTGCGGCAATTTAGGACAGATGAAGGGAGAAACCGCTCGTGTTCACTCGATTGACCAAACCTTGATGTTGATGCACAAAGCCAGACTGTTTGCCAATAGGCGACCAATCAAGCACGTACGGTTTATTGATAAGACCTTCAATTCTAGAGCAGGTACAACAAACAGGAAAAAGATTTGATTCAATTCTAGCAATCTCTTCCACAGATGAACGTACTCAATCTTAACCTTTTGCACTACCTTGTCGTCGATAACGCAAACATTAAAATGTGAACTTGAATCTGACTGGAGTGCAAAGGGTTAATCTAATGGATTTACAGATCAATATTTTAGTACTTAACCACCTGATAATTTAAACAATAAACTCGAGAAATTCCTAACACAAAGTAAAATATAACTTCGGACCAACTTCATGAACTACTCGATTGTTTTCTGTAGCCACTGCTCGTGAACTCAATGAAATATCGATGACAGCTCGAGTGGAATTTTAAATTGGACCGTCCAATTCCAGTAGTTTGCGTAGTTAAGGGGAACTTATGCAAGTATACGTAGTGTCGAGATGAATAGGAACTACTTTGCAGCGAGCAGTTACAAATTCAGTAATAATTCAGTTAGGTGAAGTACAAATATTGGAATAATTCAGTTGAGAAGTTCAGCAGGATCTCAAGCGGTAACGAATCGCTTCAGCTTTAGCGCCTCTTGCCTCAAGTTTCTGGAGCAATTCTGTCCCTATTATGAAGCTATTGCAGAGTTTAAATTCGCACTGGAGCTTTAGATGGAGATAAACCGTCGTAAACTTGCTCGCGGAACCGGCGATGAATAATGGCAAATTGGCAATTGAGCGATGCTCGCACCTGTAGTTCACATAAAATCCCAACATTGGAAGATTCATCATTTATCATTTATGTATTTTCTTTCGTAGTATTTCCAACTTACTAATCAGCATTACTCTGTTACGTTTTAGTCAATGCTGAAATACACGAAGTAGGTATCCAACTGACAAATTTCCACGTGTTATTAATTCCAGCGAAAGAGCTCTAACATCAATAACAATTAATTTCAACCCTCCACTATGAATGGCGGAGGGGATCGATCGTTGGATGGCTAAAAATGTCCATGTATGGTTTTCCCGTCGCTTTTCAACCCCATTTTTTCCTGTACGTGTCACGCAACCAAATTGTTTGGGGGGTGGGATAAAGAATGATTACGTTCGAGATTGGTTTTTGCCCTTGGCATTCTTTTTAATTCCTGGATGAGATTATTATAAAACAAATGCTAAACTTAGGTATTTACAGTAATTTTGAAAAATATCCGATTAATGCATTGAAATCGGCTGTAAATCGAACACTCACCTCTGGACAGAGGGTGTATAATTCAAAGATTACCGCGAACTTTTAAACTTTTAATACTATTAGAAAAATCATCCGTGAAAAGAAAGGAAAAAGTGTTAGGGTGGTGGATGCTTCCGGGATTTCCATAACTGAATATAAAGGGACCGGGAACAAGGTCCAAATTATCTTCTTAGTGTCGCAAGTTTGCTCGGACTTTTCCAGGGAGCAAGGGCGATGAATTTGAAATTTAAATTGTTGAAAGTGTTTTCCCGAAAAAGGGGGACTAATACTAGTAGGCTCGACAAGTCTTAATCACTCAAAAAATTGGTTGGGCGAAGTGAGGCTAAAGTAAACCTTGTTAACAGAATATTATTGTAAGTGGGGAGCTACGCAAGATAATTGTATTATTTTCCTGTAGAACGAAACACATTTCTACGACTTTCGGATTCAAGAGGTCTGCAATTTCCCCTATTGAATTTTCATTACACTACACCACCAATGGGTTAGGTTATACACTTAATAAACATCTAGATAACGGTCGTGAAGGCCTTCACAACAAATCTGGTGAGGCTCTCGCTTCTGAAGAGTACAAACACCCTGTATAAAACGTTATCAAGCGAACCGAATAAACATGCAAATTCCAGCGAGTCCACTCAAAGCAAGTAACTTTCACGTGAATTCAGTGGAAAATAGTGCGGTATTGCCCTACGTGCCGGATAATCCATTCCGACCGCGGCCCGTACAAGAATCATCGCTCCCACCTCACTGCCGCGGTCTTATTTTCAATTAACCCGCGGGTTTGAGAAATCTCTGGCCTTTCCGCCGCAGCTTGCGCCCGATTTATACGTCCCGTAAATTCGGCCGCAAAGCGCTCCCTCGCGTGGAAGAGACTGGCAAAATACAGCCGAAAGCGCAAACCATTTATACATGCTCCTGGGGGAGGATTTATGGGGCCCACTGTCCCGCGTGCACCACCCGCCGGTGATGGATTCCTGGCCGGGAAATTTTCTTCCCGCTCGCGGTAATTACGTCACTCGGAAGACGAGCAGCTAGGATGTTTATTACGTTGTCGAGGGCGCCCCCATTCATTCTCGCTGGGAGATAGGGGTCGGAAATTTGCATGGGAACTTGATTGATTGCGGCGCGATGAAGAGGCGTTAAATTCTTCGGAAAGTCCTGCTTTCCGCAGTTTCGAGTCTTCTGAACCCATAATCCGTGTGTTTTGCTCGTGTTTTGTTTGCGGAACTTCCAACGAATTCACTGGAGGGTGTTCAAAATGTTGGAGCTTAATTAATAGAAGTATTGGATTTTGAATTGGGGGATTGAGAATTTCCGGGACGGTTCGTTTATCGTAGGTTTATACTGAATTTTCTACTGGGGTTTGCAAAATACTCACTATTAGTTTCCTCAATTTAGCGGATATAAAAATTGTGCGAATCCTTGCAAACTTAATTCGATCCCCCCCCGGGACTTGATGTTTCTCCACTCAACCCCCTACATGTTGACGCATTAAATCTCCACGTGCTGTCACGTGCGAGCACTACACGAGCTTGCACTTAAGAATCCGGCGTTCCGTGGATATGTGTTAATTGGCATTTTTTCTCCCCAAAACGAAGGGGGAGAGAATGTCCGCCCTAAATATATCCGATATATCAAACTAATGGAGCATTAGGAGCAAATTTCTCTTCCGTTCGTTGAGCTTGTTGTTAAGCTTCAAGGGGCTTATTGAGTTCGACGGAAGAATTGATGTTCTTTCATTAGTTATGACATCCTGTCGTCCTGGAGTTATCCATTTTCGTCCAATTAATAGAAAAGTAATTTTTCCACGGGAAGTGTTCTCAATTATGCTATTCCTAATTCGTCGTAAGTTGAGTAAATCGATTTTTTTCATAAATAAACAATATATTCTTTTATAACTTCGTTTTATAGAGTATAAAAACAGGAATCGTTGGCATTAGAATTAATTATTGGGATGATAGTAAAAATCACAGCCTGTTGAAGACGTTTATTTTTGCATCCGTGTCACGACGAATGGTGGAATGAGAGCAAGAACAATGTAACTTTAGTTCAAGTTGTAATTCAAACGACACACAAACCATCAAAACTGTGTGCATCGGGTTTAGAGCACGAGCAATGGCATTACAGAAAGTGCCACTAATGGAATACTCATGTTCCCCGACAACTGTATTCCTACGATTTGCCAACGTGAACTTAAGGTTTCGAAGCTCTAGTTCTATGCTTGAATTGCATTACACCACCATATTATATTATTACCATAAGCTCAAAACGATTTTTTTAAATTAATTCAGGAATATTAATTACAGTGGCACAAGACATAAGTGTGGAAACGAATAGGAGAGGCCTATGCCCAGGAGTGGATGACATGAAGGCTGACGAAGATTTCAATTCAATATGAAAGGAAGGAAAGTTGCGGTAACGTATCCCAATTCGAATATTTATACCTACTCGTCAATTAAAGGTCATAGTCACTACGCAAAGAGTATACTAGGCACGTTGTGCTTCCATTGATTCGAACGTGCCCCTATAGAACGAACACTTAAGCGATAAATTACGCACCATCATGTGGTTTAATGAAAATTGCGGGCGATATGCACAAAGAGAATTGAATCAAAGACCTGGCGAGAGGGATTGTCGGCTGCAAAGATTAATGCCCATGGAAAATATTAGACGCAGAAATTCTTCTGTCTATTGCAACACCCTGCTCCCGGAATGAGTTGACGTTTCATGTCATGCACTGTGAGAGTAGAGGAGCGGGAAGCAAAACGATAACTTTCCAACGCATTTCTAGGATGGCAGCCTTCAGAACGTGAAGGCGCCAGGTAAATAAAGGATGTATTGGAAATGAGATATTCACATCAAAGTGGATATTTGTAGAATGGGCGCCAACTGGAAAATGCGCAATACGTAGAAGGTTGGGTGTGAAGTTGAATAGGGCTAAGTTGTAATGCTGATAGAGACAATTGGAATTTTATTATACTCTTCAAAACGAAGTTTTAAAAGGAGTATATTGCATTCCTTTATTGTTTTGCTTAATAAATTCTTTGGAATAGTTTTAGAATTTTAAAGAGGCGTTGAGAACACAGAGTCCAAAAAAGTGTTAGGCGAAATCGTTTGGTGGGATGACTGATGACACCAAAAGTTCCGCGCAAACAAATGGTTGAGGAAAACAAATGGTTGGCTAAAATAAATGTGATCGACAACTCATCATGTCGACGCATTACCGAAATGGGGTGGGTCGGTTTGTTTTGTTGCGATTGAATGGAAACTGTTGGAGGGCGACGTGACACGACGCTGCTGGTGAAATTGACGACAGAACAGGACATGTCCGAGGGGTCGACTGGGATGAATGGGGGGTTTTGTTTCGGTTTTCGGGGGCTGGCGATTTTTCAAACTCCAAGCTTAAACCTAAGTCCTAGGGAAGTCCTGCGCCCCAAGGATTCGCCTCGTTTTCCGGGGGGGTTGGTTTTAAAACAGGGCACGCGTGCAGTTGAATCGAGTTTAACTTTGGACTAATCTGTTTTATCCAAGTCTCCTGCAAATCGATTTGTACGTTGTAGAGATTCGGGATAGAGTTTGTATTGCTGTTGGATTCAGCAGAAAATCCAGTTCTTCGGATCGGGACTCTAGGGATGGTGAAATCGTTGGTTAATTGAGCCTCGGAGGGGTTGGTCCAGAAGTTGGATGAAATAGGGTTGACAATATGGTAACTCGACTATATACATTTACATTTAGTCTAATTTAACCTGCAGGTATGGGGTAGGAGTAAACAGACAGTCAGTAAGAGGAGAGCCGTCATCCTCACCTCATGGGAAATTATTCCGGTCGCAGGACTAGCCCGCCTTCCCGCGAGCTTGTTCAACAGTTTGTATTAACCAAGTTGTCACTTCCACCCTCCAATTGGATTAGTGGTTTTGGGAAACTCAATACAACTTAGTTGCTATAAAATTCTGGAGTTCAATTAGTAACTATTTTAAGGATTAAGTTTATGGAAGATTCCACAATATAGGCTGTACTGCTAAACGCCCAGTCGTAGTTAAACGGCTAATTTATCCGGAATGCTCGACGATGTGTGAGCAACCGCGCCAGCTGCGATTCAGCGTAAATCGGGGGGTAATTCGCCAGGAATTTTTATGCGGGTAACCGCCCACGTTCCTGCGAACGGTCGACCGCGCCCCTATTGGAAAATCGGGCAAAAGCAGTGCTTTTTCCGGCCGGAACCATCCGGCCGTTCCCGCTTTTCAACGGAATCGCCGGACGTGACCACATTTCCACGCGTTGCTGCGGGGAAGCTTAAGAATTCCGAACGGGGAAAAATTGCAAACTTCGGTCGGCGGCATGCGAATGGAAATTTGCCGAGTCGGGTCGCAATAATCGGCCAAACTGGCGGCGGGGAAATTTAATTTAGGAATTAAGAAAGTATCTGGATGAGTCCCCAGCAACTTTGCTCATTTAAAAAGTTCGCGGACGCCGGCGGAGGAGTGGAGTTCGAGTGTTGAGAGAAATTATCGACGGGAAGTTGTTGCGCGCCTTTCAATTTGCTTAACCCGGGCGAAGCCTCAAGACTTGTACTTTTTCGCTGTGGGGAAATGCTGTTGGCGTCGCGACGCCACTCGAAAACCCGAACTCTACGGTATCCTTATCGGAACTTTATGAGATTTGAAGTGGGGACTTCCGCTGTTCCATAACAACCCCTTCGTGTTTTCTTCAACGTGAAGCCCTGGGAAAATGGGTGTTCAATTATTCTCTTTTTGGAGGAATATTCGGACAAACTGTCGCAGGCTACGCCAAGCCGATGAGGTTTGAGTCGGCACTGCCAGCATTTCCAATACTCGTTAGTTACTCCAAACACGGATGAAATTGACATGTCGACTTTTTCCATTCGCCCCATGTCGAATGTGTGATTTTCGACCAATGCATCGCATTGGTTAGAACCAACTTTATTTTGGAAAATAAAAACACACTGAAGGTGAATTCACATCCGACGGATTGTCAACGCGTCAAGTCACATCCAGGCGATTTCATTTTCAATTCTCTACAGCCGAATGCATGACGAAATGATTTCGTGTATTTTCCCAAATCAGGCAATCAACTAACTTGTTTTATCAGAGCAAATCTCCCGTAAATTACCCGTTATCAGGATAAAAAGCGGAAACGTGGAACTGCCT